>JADDON010000348.1:0-18079 GCA_017140175.1 Fusarium staphyleae
CCTCCACCCACCGCTCGTCCCACCACTCGCGCACCTCGGGCTCCTACGACCGCCGCTCCTCCTCCTCCTCGCGCTCCCCCTCCGGCCCGGGCTTCCTCTCCCGTCTCGGCGGCGGCAAGTCCGACCACGACCCCGCCGTCCTCGAGGCCCGCGAGCGCGTCCGCAGCGCCGAGCAGGCCGAGCGCCAGGCTGACCGCGCCCTCGAGGAGGCCCGCTTGAGCGTCCGTGAGGCTAGGGAACACGTCAAGAGGCTCGAGGTCGAGGCCAGGGAGGACTCCCGCAGGGCAAAGGTCAAGGAGCACCAGGCAAAGGAGATGTCCAAGATGGGCCGCTCTCTCGGACGTGAGTTGAAATCCATGAAATCCTCTTTGATGATAAAACACGATGCTAACTCGCCGGATAGGCCACGGCGCTTAAACGATACTTAAAAAAACAACACCTGGAGTTGCTGGAGTGTAGGATTAGATTTGCCGTTTTGAGCTATGACTGTACGCATGGGAAAGCATGAGCCTGTCCGATTTCATTATATCCTCTTGTTCGATTAGCCTGTTCTGTCAATACATTGTTGCTCATCATAAGCCCATCTCCACGATCAAGATATATACGCCGTGAATGTATATGACTCCAATATTGTTATTCAAACAATCTAGCTACACTGGTGGCTATGATTGTCTTACATCGATAATATCCTTACCATGTGCGTCATTCTTCGTTGGGCATCCATGGTCCACCCCAAATCATAAACATGTCTTCTCTTGAGAAGACTCACGCTCGCTCCATGTCCTCAGCACGAGACACACCCTCTAGAGCCCGATGATGACTTCCTCCGATCCTTTCTCCACACTCTGGGCATCGCGCTACTTCCATGGGCATGCCGCATTCTCCAATTGCAAACTAAGAGACCACCAGTCAGCCTGCAACACACAAACGAAGATGAAAGAACTTACGGGATGTCCATTGACGCAGTTGTACCAGTGTCCAGAATGCGTTGCGATACCCTGGCTTCCGCTCACCATTGCCGACTTGATTGACGCGAGCTCTTCCAGCGTAACCTGCTGGTAACGGGGCCCATCAAACATACGGATCATCTCGCTCACCTTGTCTTCCAAGTCGCCGTAGTTCTCGAGCTTCGAACACTGAGATAGCGCATCTTTGAGCAGCTCGCGAGAACTATCAGCTCGGTCCTCAACCTGGGTGCCAAGCTGAGCATCACCAACTGGCCTTGAGCGTATGCACCAACCCAAGAGTTGGGAACCCTTTGCGAAGCTCAGAGTCGCTGCGATCAGGATTCGTGGGAGACTCGCCTGCTTGGCCTGGCCGATCAGATCTTCACAGTCGGCGATGAAAGTAACTAGTGCTTTACGAAGCTCTTTCGACCGTGGTTGATCAATGCCGGTACCGCCTTGACTCTGCCCTGTCTTGGAAACTTCGACGGCATCCTGCAGTTGCACTTCCTGGACCTTGATCACGACTAACTGCGCTCCAAGAATGATTTGCCTGTCGGGCGCTGGCGGGGAGAGCTTCAAAGCCTCCATCTGCCGCGTGATGGACAGGGGATTGCCTGTTGCCTTTCTCTGGGCTATCGCAATCGAATCAATGAGTACTTTAGCTGGCTGGTGATTGTCATCCATCTGCTTCGCGAGTTCTCTGGCAAAGGCCTTGTGTCTGTTCAAGTCCGCGTATCTCTTGTCAGACAATAATGCATCCGTCCTTATTGCCCCAGACAAGCGAGATAACTTCAATTGGGCTTCGAGGTCCTGGAGCCGACGTTCAAGTAACTCGAGGTCCTTCCGCCCTTTGATGATAAAACGCTTGCAAATCTCGTCCATGACAGCTCTGTTAATGAGCCGGTTGTACCGCTTCGTCGCAAACTGGCGAATTGGTCGTTTACAATCCGGACAAAAAGGGATGTTGCTAGCGAGCGAGCCAGAAGTATCCTTCAAGCCATCAAAGTTGCCGTCCTTGTCCCTGGTATAGACCTCGTCCAAGCCGACGAGGCCATCCAGAGTCTCGCCAGTAAAGAAATGGCCACATCCGAGTATCACAATGGGATCTTGGTCCAGATTGACCTCGTTGTAGGAGCGGAACTCCAAGAGATCAACTCGGGCCTCCCCCTTTCCACTACACTCTTGACAGTGATCAGCTGGGCAGGCCTCTCCGCAGAAGCTCGGGCACTGGTGGCCACAGTTGAGAATCCTGGCACATCTTTGGTCGCAAGGAAGGCGGTCGCATGGCGCGGAACAAGGCATCGAACAGGATCCGCGATGGGGACAGGACCAAGTGCATTTCTCGATACATGGGGCACACGCATTGTTGCAAGGTGAAGCACACTTGGAGTGCGGACACTGGACCTAGGAAAGGTTAGAGTCTGACCCCAGGCAATATCATAGAATAACCCATCGGTGCTGCAATATAAGCAGGGCTGGCTGGCTACTTACCTCGCATGGTACTTCGCAGCTCCCACAGCCATCATCATGGCACATACGCGTACAGCTGTGGTTGCAAGAACCAAAAGGACGACCGCAAATCTTTGTACACTTTCGATGATTGAAAGTAACCACTTCTCTATCATTGTTTCGACAGCTGCCGCAGGAACCGACACAGCTGTGTCCGCAGGCTAATAGCTCGACACAAGGCTGAGGGCAGTGGAATGTATTTGATGTCACATCTCTGTAACAGCCAACCGTGACTGTGTGGCCGCAACCGGGAACTGTCTTTTCCACTTGAACAGTGCACCTTATCAATGCCAAGTCGAGCTTCTGATAGCATCGTAACGTTTCACTGACGTGTCCACAGGGGAGTTTGATGTTATGGACTTTGACCAGGCATTGTCCACAGGGCTCTCCGCAAAGTCTAGAGCACTCATGATCGCAGGTATCTCTGACACGGGGGCACGGCTGCTGGCACAAGAAAGCATCATGCATCGCTGCGGAATGGCATGGCGCTTGGCACTTGTGACCGCAAGGCTCCAGTCGTCGAGAGCAGGGTAGACTGCATCCACCTTCGGGACTCTTGATTACGAAATCCTGAGGCTCGGCGCAAAGAAGAGGAGTATCTGCATGGCGAGGACAGCACAGCTCCAGCTTAGTCCCAACGGCGCCAGCCTGAGAGAGCTGATTATAGACACCAGCCCACATAGGCACCTTGAGGTATGTCTCCGAGTTACCGATCAAGTACATGCCGTATTGAGCTCGGCTGAGGAGGACGTTGATACGGTTCTCGGTTCGGAGGAAGCCTACTTTGTGCTGTGGGTTGCTGCGTACCAGGGATACAACGATAACCTTTGCCTCCTCACCCTGGAAATTGTCGACTGTGGCTAGCCGTATGGCTTGCAGTAGCTGCTTCTTTTCGACCACCTTGGGGGCATCGGCTGCTGAGTCTACCCCAGGTTCGTCCTCGAAGCCTTCGTGTGCCAGTTTATCCATGTCTCGATCGCTGAGGCAGATCTCAAAGTCCTTGCTGAGTGCAGCCCGCAACTGCTGCAGCTGACCCGTGTAAGGGGTGAGAAGGGCAATGTCCTCGGTTTTATACTCTCCTTGGCGGACGAGATGGCGGACAAGAGCTGTCGCCATATTTGTCTCCCATATATTGCTGTGGGATTTGACGCGAGTGCTGTCACCACCTGTATCCTCCATGTGGTTGTGTTCAAGCCAGAAGACATTCTGACGCATACCAATGACGTCTGGAAGCTCTTCCACGCTCCCGTGATCTTGGAGACTGGGGTACACGTTCTTGATTAGTCGGGAGATCTGAGGTCTCATCCGTCGCTGCACGTTGAGCTGGGCAAAAGGAGCTGCAGGCAGGCCTGGTTCGCCAACAGCCCTTCTCTCGAACTGGCTGCGGTCCAGCTGCCAAGTTCTTCCAGACGCTGACTCTATACTGAGGGAGAAGTTGTTGATTTGTGGACGTAGCTGCCTGTGATCACCAATCTGGATCATGTGTTCCACACCCGGCATCAAAGCAGAGATGATGTCGGCCTCTCTTAGTTCTCCTGCTTCTTCGCAGATGACAACCTTGGGTTTGACACTTCGCAGCATGTCAATATTCCGGGCAAGGGATGTGGTAGTCATTCCCACTACGTCGGCCCGAGCAATGGCTCGCTGGTTTACCGCTTGGTGGGCTTTGTTGATCGTTGTGCGGCGTTGCTCGTACTCGTCGATGGACTCAAAGACTAGGCCTACCTGTGTCTCATGTTGTTCTTTGAGCCAGACCTCTGCCAGGAGCCAACGTTCTCGTGGCGATAGGCAATCGACGTCTTGCTTAGCCCGATGGATCAAGCGTCTTAGACTTGGTTGCAAGGTATCATTAGTTGTACTAGGGGGCTGTTTACCAAGCCACGCTGTCAGAGGATCTTTGCTGACTTTCTGGAATCCATCTGCTTGTTCTCTCTGGAGTTGCTGATATATCTCAGGATAGTTGCGGGCCAAAAAGAGCCGCAGTCCAGTCCAACTGGGGCCATTGCGAGCCTGATACAGAGTCCCCAGGGCCCGCACTGCCGCCCTAACGAATTCCTCAAACTCGCCATAAGCCTGTCCCAAGATCTGGCCCTCGATTCTTGTCTTTGGTACCTCTTTACTGACGATTCGGAGGTTCTTGCCGTCGAGGTCTTTGGCAACGCTGCGACCGCCGATGCGGATGATGGCCTCAATCCCCACCTCAAGGAGATGGTTGAGAAATTGGTCCAGAGCGTGGTTGGTATAACAACTATATCAAGGTCAGTAATAGAGCTAGCTGCACATTTCTTAGACTCACATGACAAGAATGGGTCCTAGTTGGGCCCTCTCCTTTACAGCAAGTAAAATTCTTACGAGCTGAACACCAAGGTACGACTTTCCAGTTCCAGGGGGTCCTTGGATAAGTGCATATTCTCGCGTGAGAGCGTTGACTAGACCCAGGCATTGGCCACTGTCGAGACCTGTGATCGCCTCTACCTCCCCAAGATCAATCGTATCAGGAGACGTGGGATCCAAGCGGAGGTCCTTCTGTTCGCCCTTTGAAATGCAACCCAAGGGGAAAGCGAAGCCAGGTTTTCGGGCGTACAAAGGCGGCGGAATAGTCTTATCTGAAGACGAGCCTGGCAAAATCCACTTCTGAAACGCAATGTGGTTCTCGCGCTTTATCCTTTGCAAGTTTTTGAGGATTGGCATGAAAGTATCAGGAATAACACCATTGAAGTCAATGAGCACGCCCTGGGTCCTGTTCTGGAACAACCGTATAAGTAAGGCCAGGTCCATCTCTCGGCTCGTTGCGAGTTTGACGGTGATGCTTGGGAGAGACTTCTTGGGCACAAGAGTGCTTTCACTCAAGTCTGGCTTTTGAGAATCTGGCTCGACCCTCTTGGAAACGACTTGGAGGAAAAGTAGGCTGTTGTGGTTGGCTTCAGATGACACGAAGCACAAAAGTGTCCCTTCCCCTAATCGAGGAGACGCCTGCCACCAGGAGCGCTGGTCTGAGTGTGGCTTTTTTCGAATAAAGGAAGGGGCTAGGAACGAAACGATGGCTTCCAAGCCCTGCCTTTCGTCGACTGAGATGCGCCGAATGTTGGACTCTGTATAGACTTGCGCCTGCGTATCTTTGCCCGTCAATCGTCCTTTCAACGGATCCTCTGACGAGAGGACATCGCGAATGACATCGCTGACAGGACCGAGGATATCATGCCTAACAAGCCGAAATGTGGAATCGATATATCTCTGCAAGGAGTCCTCGAGAACGTGCGGATGAGAGAAGTCGGTAGAGGGCAGATACACGGCGTGGTCGCTAGTCACCTCTGCATACGTTGGCAGGATGGCGATGTTGGAGATGTCGGCGTAGTCGTTATCGTGTCTTCCACCAGGTGTCTGGATCTGTTTTGGAAAAGTTGATGAGACTGGCTGTTTAACAACATTGGAGCCCGATGATGGCTCGACTGTAGTAAGCCGGCCGGTTGAGCCAGCAGCCATTCTCCGAATGATTTCCATGCGGCCGCGAAGTTCGTCGAGGTCAGCATCAGGGGACTTTTGGTCAAGCCTCACGATCAGTTCAGCCAGTGAATCCAACAGGGTCTCAAGGTCATCAGAAAACTGCGCCCTTCGAACTCTGCTGATGAGCTCGTACAAGGCGTTCAGGATGAGTTTGGCTGTGTCTTGGACAGATGGAGCGAGAGCATCTAAGAAGCCTTGACCACTGTTCGAAGCCTCTTGACACATACGGTATAGGAGTCCAACTCCTCTTTCTCCGTTGACGCCCCCAAACAAGGCATACATTGTGCCGACGAATGGCTCGATCGAGAGACTGCCGAGGAGAGAGGTATGGGTAATAAGCTTCAGAAAGGACTTGGCACAACTCCAGTCCTCCGATGTGTTGAGTACGGCGTTCTTAGAGAACTCGGTAATATACTCCTGTCCGCACAGATCATCACTTACCATGTCTTTGGCAAGAGAGTGGTGCTGTTCCTGGTTATTGCTGTCCAAAATAGCAAGGGCACCATCCCAGACTCTGAGAGCGTCTTCGGTAGATGCCATGTCCCGGAAGGCGTTGTGTTGATTCCTGCGCAAAAGGCGCCTCCATTCCTGGTATCTCTGGTGATCGCTGTCATCAGCGTCCGGGAATGATGGTCGAGACGGTCTGCGACCAGAACTGCTATCATGAGAGAACTTGCAGTTTGCAGCAAACCGGCATATGCCCTGCTGAAAGTAAGAACAAGTCTTGGTGCGATTCCTTTCACCACCCGAGCCGCCCCTCCAGTGTCCTCCACGGCCTCTGGGCGCCATGGTAGGACAGGGGAGTGGTAAGTCAAATGCTTGGGTGCCGATGTGTATTTGAGGTGAGTGCGATAAGTAAAAAGACTGTTAGCAATAGAGACGGTTCGGTTGAGGTTTGGTGATATGTGCCGAGGGAAGAAGTGGCGTGGCAGGTGCAAAATGGAAGATGAAAGGCAGTGACCGCATCTGAATCTCTGTCTCTGTTTCTTTCTCTCGGCTTCTGCCTAAGGTAATTACAGTGAATTGCTGTTTGTTTGTTTGGCAATCGGCTTCCTGCAGTGTCAAGGCCTCCTACCTACGGCACCAGGCATCAAAACCACGGGTATCAACACATTTGCTTTGCAGTTTAACTATCTCGCTAGGTGCCTTGTATGAAGCTGATAGAAACAGCTAGATGCAATGCATTTGATTCATGTCGAATCAACTGTCCACATGGCTGGTAAAGCTGATCAAGTCATATCCAGCCACGCCTCGCATGGACAGCAGAGGTGTGTTGCCCTCCCAAAGGGCCATTCATTTCTTAAAGGACAGGGACAAGTCTAACAGCAGATCTATTAGAGTCTTGCTACTTACACA
Organism: Fusarium staphyleae; assembly: GCA_017140175.1. Taxonomy (NCBI): domain Eukaryota; kingdom Fungi; phylum Ascomycota; class Sordariomycetes; order Hypocreales; family Nectriaceae; genus Fusarium; species Fusarium staphyleae. The sequence goes on from JADDON010000348.1 coordinate 7,317, forward strand.
GAATCCTGCTGCTACTCGAGCGTATTGGCTAAACGGAAATGCAGCCACCATGTTGAGATTCACATGTTGGAGTGTAAGAAACAGGGTCTCTTCTAGCATTGCGCAATCCTTATCAATCAACGATGTAGTTATCTTCGGGTGTCGCTCCCGATGGAGTGGACCACCTGATCATTACAAACCAACCGATGGTGCAATCAAAGACGTGCGCATTACGACACTCCCACGGGTGCCGATGAATTAATAATGCTGCTGTTGTCTCTGGGCTTGTACAGAGTATATGTATGGAGTTATCTCGCTCCCCATCTGTGCCTCCATACCTAGCATAGTTCATATCGTCACCCTTGAAAGAGCACCTTTAACTGCACCAGACTTTATCGTTAGACCAAGCCAGCAACTATGGGCCAAGCAGACATCACCATCTACACCAACCACAGGTGTCCATGTGAGATCTCAATAGACTCGATGCCAGCGCACACAGCTTCTAATACCTAGACCACAGTTGCTCACAGGGCACACATTGTGCTCGCTGAGCTGGGTCTTCAGCATAGGGAAGAGATCATCGATCTAGACACCCCTCGATCTCCCGAGTACCTTAAAGTCAACCCACGCGGCCTGGTCCCCTCTCTATCCTACAACGGAGAGATCATCACCGAGTCCGCCATCGTCGCCCAGTTCCTAGCCGACACCTATCCATCCACTCTGTTGCCAGCGTCGTCAGATCCCAAGGGCCCTCTTGCGCGAGCCCGGATCAACTTCTTCACCGACGCATGGTCCTCCAAGGTCCAGGGTCCCCTCAGCAAGAGCATCTACAGCGCGACATCCGCCAGCCACGCCGAGGAGCTAGCCCAGGAGGCGGTAGCCAGCATCGTCAAAGAGATTGAGCCGCTGCTGGCCAACGCGGCGCCCTTCTTCAACGGCAGCGACAAGCTCACGTTTGCCGAGGTGAGTATGCGCCGTTTATCCAGTGAATGATGAGCTAACATGCTGCGGTAGGCCATTGTTGGACCCTTTGTTGTCCGGCTGTTCACATGGATCAAGCACAGTCTTGTGGCCGCTAGTGCTGTTGAGCGTCTGGAGAAGGATGCCCCCAGCTTTTACAAGTGGGCTCAGGCAGTGAACAAGCACCCTAGTGTTTTGTCTATCTATGATGAGGATGAGGTGGCTAATGCCACCAAGAAGAGGGTTGCAAAGCTCAAGGGTCAGGCATGATGAAGATATAAGGAGGATTTAGCGTTGAACACACACACTCTCTCTCTCCTTCTGCATGCACAGTATCATCATCAGCAACACCACATTTGCTCATCTCAACGTCTTGATTGCATCGAAGCTCCAAAGTCCGGAATGAGCTTCTGTCCAGGTTGACACCCAAATGCCGAGCGTAGTGGAGGAGGGATTGGCAGTAAGAAGAGCGCGATCTGGGCAAAATGATCGACATCAAGGAACTTTAGATTAGAAGCAACATTGATTGTCCCAAACTGTGCCCGTTCTTAACTAGTTATCTCCCTTCTTCCCGCCTCCTTTTCCTCAGGCCCCTGCCCAGACAGAGAATAGAAGCCAAGTGGAGATGCCCCTGTACGTTGGCCATCATGGATCTATCTATCCTGTCCGACTACGGAGTATCCGTACCACGTTCGCCCTTGGCTCAGCACCCACCTAACGTTAATTTTATACTCAACCCAACCGCCAACAGACGCGCGGCTCTAACTAACATTAGTATTCAAGAAGAGAAATCCATCCGGCAACCTATTCCCGCGTGGGCTCTTGGCGCGCCCCGTCTGGGTGGAGTTTCAGATCCTGGATGGCTCATGATAGTGGCTACGCCGGACTCTTCTTGGCGAGCGGGTCGTGGCCCTGGCATTAATACTGTAGCCTTGTAAATTGCAGTCCAGCCGACGACCAAACAGTTTTGGCGATGGCCTCCTGAGTTTTCTTGAGCCTCGGCGCCTTTTCTCTCCTTTCTTTGCTTAGTTATTGTTCTTTCTTCTTTCTTGCCTTGGCACTGTCATTGACCGTATCTTTAAGTCAACGTTGGGTGTTGGTTCAGCGCGTCTGAGTAGACGGCTGTTTCTCTCTCTGTCTTTCTCATTCATTCATTCATTCTTCTGTCTATCCTTTACTTTTCCTATTCATTCACTACTGGTTTCTTCAATCTTGAGCGTCTCTGCAACAGCTCTTCGACGCTCGTCCACTCCTTGATACCAACATCGCGATACATCTCGCTCCAATAGAGTCGCGATGCTCTCCAGCTTCCTCCTCCCAGCGGCCGCCCTCTTCGGCATCGCAGCCGCTCAGGTCACCTCAGAGTGCAACCCCATGAACGAGACCGACTGCAACCCGAATCCCGCCTTTGGTACCACGCACCAATGGAACTTCAACAGTACCCCATCGGGCGAGCTCTGGGAGACACACGTCGGCAACGTCCCCTACGATGAGGAGAAGGGCGCCATCCTCACTGTCGACAAACAGGGCGACTCGCCCACTATCCGCACAAGCTTCTACTTCTTCTTCGGCCGCACCGAGATCGTCATGAAGGCCGCCCCCGGCGTCGGCATCGTCAGCTCCATGATGTGGCTGAGCGACACCCTCGACGAGGTCGACTGGGAGCTCCTGGGCGCTAACAACACGCATGCCACGACAAACTACTATGGCAAGGGCCACGAGGACTTTACCAACGGTGGCTGGCACTACATGGAGAAGGGCATGCAGGATGACTATCACAACTACACCACCACCTGGACCAAGGACGAGCTGAGCTGGTACATTGACGGGGAAAATGTGCGGACGCTCAAGGCCAAGGACGCCAACAACACCGAGATGTACCCTCAGACCCCCATGCGGTTGAGCATTGGCATATGGGCTGCGGGAGATCCCACCATGCCCGAAGGAACCAGGGCGTGGGCAGGTGGAGGTGAGGGCACAGGTTTCAGCCAAAGAATGCCAGACTAATGACATCCATCATAGATACCGACTACAGCAAGGGCCCGTACAACATGTACGTCAAGCAAGTCCTCGTGGAGGACTACAGCAGCGGAAAGGAATACGTATACGGCGACAAATCCGGCAGCTACAAGAGCATCGACATAGTCGAGTAAGCACACACACACTTCCACCCTGCTACTCACCACATACTGACAGGCTCACAGGGGCAACTCAACCGCCTACGAAGCCCTCCACCGGCAACCCAAGAAGACCACCTCGGAGAAATGGGCCGAGGTCCCCACCGGCGCAAAGACAGCCGTGTACGCGGGCGCCGTGGGCGCAGCATCCATCGGCATCGGCGCACTGGCCGTCTACTTCTGGCGACAGCGCCGTGCGGGCGCCAGCGAGGCCCAGCAAGCCACCGAGAAGGCCGAGGCGGAGAGGGTCGACCTCATGTCGTACCGGGCCGGCGAAGATACGGCAAACCAGGGGCACGAGTACAGCTCTGGGGGGTATGGGAGGTTATAGAACCGCCATTGGCGACTGCCGGTGCTCTTTGGGTCATGTCGACCAAGCTTATTAGTTGTCTTCAACTCTTCTTTATCATCTTGTTTTAATCGCGGGGTTATGTATATATAAAGCCACAGGTCCGGTTGCGCAGGAATCATACAGCAGGCTCGGCGTTGCACACAACAGCACATCCGGCGTTTTCTCTTTACTAGGTAGCATTTAAAAAAAAGACGATCTCAGTTTGTGTTTCATGTTGACAAGAAGGAATATTCTAGAGCTTCTCCTACAAGACTAGACTGACGCCCGATGTCAATCATGTCGATCGAAGGGCGCGTCTCCACACGGTTTTATTCTTGGTATTTGTGACTAGATCCGCTATACGAAGGATTCAACCCATGGTTGATCTGATGAGAGGCGTGAGTGTGTAATTCAACGGAGCTCCTATATAAACGCATTATAATATGATTCACGAATAAACCAAGTGATGTAGTTTGTCTGTTCCATTCCTCTTTACCACGGCTTGTCCACCACTTTGCTTTATAGCCTGGTCTTAGACTCAACTTGAACCACATCTTCACACTTACCTCAACCTCAGACTCACCACTCACAATGTCTCTCACCTTCCGCCCTGCAATCCCCTCCGACATCCCCCTTCTCCTCTCTCTCATCCAATCTGCCTACCGCGGCCCATCCTCCCGCACCGGCTGGACCACCGCAGCCGACCTCCTCGATGGCAACCGCATCTCCCCCGCCAACCTCGAGGCCAAGATCACACATCCCTCGGGCATCATCCTCCTCGCCTTCTCATCTAATGAGCTCGTGGCATGCTGTGAGGTCCTCAGCCACAATAACGGGCGCGCTTATTTTGGCCTCTTCGCCGTCGCGCCGCCGCTGCAGGCCGGTGGCATCGGACGCCAGGTTCTCCAGCGCGCAGAGGAGCATGCCGTCAAGGAATGGGGCACAAAAACCATGGAGATGTGGGTTATATGGACGCGAAAAGAGCTCATCGCGTGGTATATCCGGAGAGGCTATCGTGTGACAGGCGAGAACAAGGCGATTCCGATTGAGGAGCTTGACAAAGGGGCGTTGTTAAGGCAGGATTTGTACTTGGAGATTTTGGAAAAGGAGTTGTGAGGTGGTCGAGTGAGCGACTATTGAGCAAAATAAATGATAGATGGGCGGAGTATAATAACACTGACTGAGGCGATGAGCATCCGAATCACAAGAAACTGCTGGCCAATTCCCATCAATGCTGTGACACATTTGGGTGAAACATGAAATCATCATAGGCTACCTATATAGTCGTCGCGAACCGCTATATACATTTTAGACATGGCCGCATCCCCATCACTAAATATCCAATTCTTTTATTCGGGTATCTCTGACCATTTACTGGCCCTCGACCTGCTTGAGGATACCCTCAAGGTTGATGCTCTTAGGTCGCTCGATAGGCAGTCCAAGAGCTCGGTCCCAGATCAGCTGGGCAAGAGGTCCTAGACCACGCGACACGCCAAAAGTGACTGTGTAGTAGAGGGTTTCATGGAAACCGTAGTGGTGGAACAAGACACCAGAGCTGCTGTCGACGTTGGGGTAGGGGTTCTTGGTCTTGCCATGTTTCTTGAGCACCTCGGGGGCGATCCGGCTGTTCTTCTGGACCAGTTGGAAGACGGGGTCCTGGGCAATCTCAGGACGGGCCGCAGCGTAGTCCATGAGAGCCTCAAACCGAGGGTCAGGCTTGCGGAGGACGGCGTGGCCGTAACCGGGAACCACACGTCCGGAGTTGAGGGTAGACCACAGGTAGTCGTTGACATCTTGTTCGGTGTAACTCGAGGGAATGGCCTCCTTCATCTGAAGGATCCATCGGAGGACCTCCTGGGCGGCAAGACTATTTCGAATTAGTATCACATTGACTGACTGCTGGTTACAACTTACCCATGGAGAGGACCGGCAAGTCCCTGCAGGCCGGCACTATAGGACAGGAAAGGATCTGAAAGGGCGCTGCCGACCAAGTGCGTGGCGTGCGCAGAGACATTACCACCTTCGTGATCACCGTGAAGAGCAATGTAGAGACGGAGGAGGTCGTGGAAGTTCTCGTTCTCCTTTCCACCCTTACCAAGCATAGCAGCAAAGTTGTACGACCAATCTTGCTCGAGGTCAACCTCGGCAGGGAGAGCACCGCCGCCACGGTAAGAGTTCTGGTAGATCTTAGCGGCAATGGTAGGCAGCTTGGCCAGGAGGGAGATGCAGTCATCAAAAGTCGGCTCCCAGTAGTCGGCCTTGTTGAGTCCCTGCTCGTAAGCCTTGGCAAACTTGGACTCATAGTTAAGAGCCGACACAGCCATAGCAAATTGAGTCATAGGGTGAAGGTCCGTAGGAAAATTATCGAGCATCTTGGAGACGAACTCGGGGATCTGAGCTTTTTCGGCGAGCTCGCGAGAGAGGCCGCGGACCTGGTTGGTAGAGGGGACCTGGCCAGTGAGGAGCAGCCAGAACATGGCCTCTGGAAGCATCTCGGTGCCAGTCTTGCCCTTGGGGAGCTCCCTTTGACAGTCCTTGATGGTGCGGCCGTGAAAGCGAATGCCCTCGTTGGCGTCGAGGACTGAACCCTCCCAGACCATGGCCTTGAGGCCGCGCATGCCACCGAGTGTGTTTTCAACCTTGACCTCGCCGAGAGTTTTGTTGGAATGGGCCTTGACCTTCTTCAGGAGCTCTCGCTTGGCGGGAATTGCCTCGCGGAGAGTCGTCTTGAGATCAGGCTCAGCAGTAGCATAGCCGCGGGTACCAGCGAGGGCGGCACGGGTGAGGGGCTGTTAAGTCGTGGTGTAAGTCCAGCGTCCAGATAATCCCATGCAAGCCAGATTGTGAAACGTACCTTGAACGAGCCCAATGCCCGGCGTGAAGCTGTCAAGTTGAGAGCCATTGTGAGGAGTGATACTAGAGATTGAGGACTGAAGGTGAGAAAGAAAGTGACGGGAGGGAGGGGAGAAGTAAGTATATTATGTCTTGGGCCGCGGCTTCCCTGCTGTAAACGACGAGTGCAAGTGGGGGGCCCGAGCAGTCTGGGGTAAGAGCCGGAATAGCGGGGGAAGCGAACCGCAGCTTCTGTTTCTGGTGCTCAGACTATTTTGTCATGCGGGGTTGGGTCGTGCTTTGGTTTTTAGTGCATCAGGGCTGGTGCGGAGAAGAGAGATGACGATAAAGACGATGATAGTAGGGAATAGGAATGAAACGTGATTAGATACAGTAGTCAATATACATACAATAGGGTCAAAACGAAGGGTTCTCACAAAGCAAGTATACAATCGCTCTTGCCGGACAACAGGAACCAACCCCATCTATCAACCAGCAGTCCAACATCCACGGGTATTCTCTCTCAGCGACGACAACCGAGGAAAACCGCCACGAACCGGCGGGTGAATGCCACGGCTCGACATCCACAGACTGCTAGACCAATCAAACTCTTATGTCAGGGTCGCCGTAGCTCCGCGGTTGGTCAATTCATCGGCAATGATTTACCCGTGATAACCAAGGCAGTGCTGACATGAACATGTTGAGAATTACCGAGCAATCGCAGCAGTTTTTGTCTACATAACGTACCCTGTACTAGACTATTATCTGTTGATTTGAGACTCTCGGCTGCAGAGTCGGCAACCGGTCGGTCATCGAATATCGGTCAGTGTAGATGTATTTTATTTGTCTTAAGCTGTGTTAAGCTGTATGATGTATGATACGATACGTAAGGTATACCGGGCATCTTTATAGACAATATTAAAACAGTGCTCGTTTCTTTTATAAAACAAATATGAATTATAGTTAATCATTTAATACGCTATTAGATTATATACAATTCGTTGCTCTGTGGTTGAGCTCATATCACGAACCCAAAAGAACGTGTCTGCGTTTGGTACCTGACTTTATTATTCATCAGCCGAGCTCCGTCGCTAATCCATCCCACCTTGACCTCATCCTCTTATTCTACACCCTTCTTTTACACCACCTCAACCTTCCACTTTATTGCCGTCGACACTGGGATCTCCAAAATGCTGCGCAGAATATCCCCTCGAGCTCCCCAGCGATTGCTCTCTGCTGTATCCAAGCCCCGACCCATCCTCGCCATCCGCGCCCTATCGACCACGTCCGTCGCCAGGATGCCCACCCGCAGCACGCACGCAACCCAGCCCGCCGATGCCTTTCAGCTCCTTCCCGAGTCGCAAAAGGCCGGCGAGGCTGAAGACCGTCTCTATGAGGCCACCGTTAAGGAGATCGAGGCCTGGTGGGCGTCCCCCCGCTACCAGGGCATCAAGCGACCGTATAGCCCCGAGGATGTTGCTTCCAAGCGCGGCACCCAAAAGATCCAGTATCCCAGCTCCGTCATGGCCCAGAAGCTCTTCAACCTCGTCCGCGAGCGCGAGGCCAAGGGCGAGCCGATTCACACCAGCAAGTCCCCCGCAGCTACTCACATACAACGCAGACTAACACGACACAGTGGGCGCCATTGATCCCGTCCAAATGACCCAGCAGGCTCCTCATCAGGAAGTCCTCTACATCTCGGGCTGGGCCTGCTCCTCCCTCCTCACCACAACCAACGAGGTCTCCCCCGACTTTGGCGACTACCCGTACAACACCGTACCCAACCAAGTCCAGCGCCTCGCAAAGGCCCAGAACATGCACGACCGCAAGCAATGGGATCTCCGCCGCAAGATGACCCCAGAGGAGCGCGCTACCTCCCCCTACGTCGACTATCTCCGCCCTATCGTTGCCGACGGCGACACGGGCCATGGCGGCCTCTCGGCCGTCCTCAAGCTCGCAAAGCTGTTTGCCGAGAACGGCGCCGCCGCCGTCCACTTTGAGGACCAGCTCCATGGCGGCAAGAAGTGCGGTCATCTCGCCGGCAAGGTCCTCGTCCCCATCGGCGAGCACATCAACCGCCTTGTTGCCGCACGCTTTCAGTGGGACGTCATGGGCTGCGAGAACCTCGTCATTGCCCGCACAGACTCCGAGTCAGGCAAGCTCATTTCATCGGCCATTGACGTGCGCGACCACGAGTTCATCCTCGGCGTCGCAGACTCCTCGATTGAGCCCCTCGCAGAGACCATCCAGGCTATGGAGGCCAAGGGTGCCGTCGGCGCCGAGATCGACGCCTTTGAGGCCCAGTGGGTCAAGAGCACCAAGCTCGTCACCTTTGACGAGGCCGCCGTTGCCCATATGCAAAGCGAGGGTGTCGCGCAGAGCCAAATCGAAGAGTACCTAGCCGAGACCGCAAAGGACCGCGACATGGGCATCTCGCGCCGCCGCGGCCTCGCAGCCAAGTACACCAAGGAGCCTGTCTACTTCAGCTGGGACGTACCCCGGACCCGTGAGGGCTTCTATCACTACCGCGCCGGTATGACGGCCGCCACCAAGCGCGCCCTCGCATTTGGACCCTACGCCGACCTTCTCTGGGTCGAGACAGGCGACCCCAACGTGGAGGTGGCCTCCAAGCTCGGACGCGCCGTCCGCGACGTGTACCCGGGCAAGGGGCTCGTGTACAACCTCTCACCCTCGTTCAACTGGATGGCCCACGGCTTTACCGACGAGACGCTCAAGTCCTTCATCTGGGACATTGCGCGGGAGGGATTCGTGCTGCAGCTCATCTCGCTTGCAGGGCTGCACTCCAATGCCACCATTACAACAGAGCTATCGCGCGACTTTAAGACGGAAGGGATGAAGGCGTACGTTGACCTTGTGCAGCGGAGGGAGAAGGACCTCAAGTGCGACGTCTTGACACACCAGAAGTGGAGTGGTGCGAGCTACATCGACGGTATCCTGGGGGCGATCCAGAGTGGTAGTTCGAGCAGCAAGAGTATGGGTGACGGTAACACAGAGGGCCAGTTTCATTAGTCAGTGATTGAAAGAGTTGGAAAAGCATTGGTCGGAGTTTAAGGATTGTATATTCACTGATATCAGATAAATAAAGTCAAGATATGAGCAGCCGGATGATTCTACTGCATCCGTGATATCAGGTTGATCGTGATCGGCCACGTTTATTCGTCATTATATTCATTTGAGTCTTTCATTATCTAAACACATAAACACGCTTTCTTGACCGCAGCGAGAACCATTCCCGTCTATCGCGTCTATACCGTCGCTCATCAAACAACATCTGCTCAAAGTCTGTCCTTGGAGGCGTTGTTCTGAGGGGGTGGAGGCGCTGGTCCCTCGGGAGTTACATAGGCCTTGGTCATACCGCCATCAACGGCAAAATCGTGTCCGTTGACAAAGCTCGACTCATCGCTCGCCAAAAAGAGAACCGCCTGCGCCTGCTCAATAGCCTCGCCGAATCGACCCATGGGGAAGTGCACCTCGCGCCTGTGTCGCTTAGCATGGTCATCACCGAGCCAGTCCTGCAGGAGGGGCGTGTTGAGGGGCGCAGGGCACAGGTTGTTGAAGCGGAAGCCCTCGCGAGCGTGGACCATGGCCAGCTCACGGGTGAGGGCGAGGACGGCGCCCTTGCTGGCGGTGTAGGCGAGCTGCGGGGTGGCGGCGCCGACGAGGGCGACAACGGAAGCTGTGTTGATGATGGAGGCCCTGGACTTTTCGTGGCGGCGCAATGAAAGGACGGCATGCTTGCAGCCGAACCAAACGCCCTTGACATTGATGTTGTGAGTGAGATCCCAGACGTTCTCGGGTGTGTTGACGGCGTCAGCGTCGAGGCCGTGCATGATGCCGGCATTGTTAAACATGACGTCGAGGCCGCCCCATGAGTCGAGTGACTCTACCATGGTCTTCACTTGGTCTTCCTTCGAGACATCGCATCTCTGGGCGAGATCAGCAACAGCATCGCCAGGGCATGGACTGCAAGGTGACTTACGAAGATCTCAACACGGGCATCGGGGATAAGCTGCTTGACTTTGGCAGCGGCCTTCTCAAGCGCGGGCTGCGAGATGTCAGACATGAGAACCGACGCACCCTCCTTGGCAAAGAGGATGGATGTCTCGAGACCAATGCCACTGAAGATGGAGTCAGTCATGAAAGGAACAATGACATTGGTCATCTTACCCGGCGGCGCCGGTGACAATGGCGTTCTTGCCTCCAAGGCGGCCACGGGGAGCCTCAGCGTCTGTGAAGGATGGCATTTTGGGTGGGTGTCAGAGAGAATGTGTGTGTATTTGAGAAGAATGGAGATGATGAAGGAGAAAGAATGGAAGCGGTGGGTTTAGGGTCTATTAAAGAAGAGCAAGGCCGGTGATACAGCAGTGCAAACGGTTGATGGGGTGGGCCACAAAGGAAGGTGGCGGGGTGGGAAGGCGTGTTATCTACGAGGTCCAGATAAGGGGACCGAGTCACGATGCGAT
>JADDON010000349.1:0-100029 GCA_017140175.1 Fusarium staphyleae
GGGAGGGGGAGGGCAAGATAGCAACCAGTCAAGGTTGTCTTGAGCGTATTGAACAATGGAGAGGGGAAACGGGACTGCAGAAGCCCTGGAAGAGGAGTTGAGGGGTGAGGATGATCTGAGAGAGAGGTTGGGTAGGGGGAACGAGGCCAACTTATAAGTTATCCATCGTGACTCGAGAAGACAACGTTAGTTAGCTCACGGCCCGCGTACGACCTGGTTGTCTCACAAGTGTCATCCATGGAATCACCACCAATCCACGGTCACAGCAGACGTGGTGGGGATGATGTTGGTAACGTTAGTTGGTGGTTGGTTGTTGGTAGTTGGGGAAGCCGGGATGTGTTTTGGAAAACTGAGGGGTGGTAATCCCTGTCCCTTGTTCCTTCCCCGCAGAAGTCGGTTATGGTTAGTTAACGTTATGTATGACGAACAGGCGGACAGAGGAAAGAGCGGAGATCATTTCCTTCTTGGAGACATGGCCGACGGGTGCCCACGGAGGACCGAAGTCTAGTTTCTGGGGGGGCTTGGGATGGGGAGCAGATGCTGGGAAGCATGCGGGGAATCACGGCCTGGACAGTGACATTGAGACCCGCAGAATGAAGACATAATGGGACCATGGCATTTGGGGAGTGCTGTCAGAGGGAGGGGAGAGGAGATTTGAACCTCATCCTTCCGGTACGAAGTGATGCTGTTACGTATTGCGGTTCTCTGAGAGACAGGGCTGAAAAGCACGATGATGTATTTGCGCCCTTTTCCTGATGTCCAGGAGGTTGCTTGGGGACAATCTCTGGCTGGTCAGGGCAGTTGGATCGGCACGCGGGGACAAAGCTGGCAGATTATGTGGTGTGTAGATGCGGAGAGGCCGGTCGTTTTAGGTGAGAGCCTACCGGATAATCGGCACAGGCTGAGCAGTGAGAGTGCTACGGAGTACAGGGGGAGAGGATCGCAGCATCATCTAGGGCATGAAGGGGGGGGGGCTAGTCCAAGGCATGAGGAACAATTGCTTCTCACTAACTACAGAAGAAGACGTGTGGGATTTTGGTGCTGATGGAGTGTTGATCGGCAGTGGGTGTTTAGACTTAACCGCCATAGAGTTAAGGTGCGCTGTTAAGCTTACACGGATATTATGGGTCTCGCTACATCTTGTCCTCGCAGAACGAGGAGAATACATAAGAAGTTTGTTCATGTCGAACCGGGGGTTTTTCGTATAAAGCGGAGAAGGAAAAGAAGAGAACAGTGGCCTTGTCTATTCCCCGCTCGTAGCCTCGTTGTACCAAGCATCGAGGCCTGCCTCTTGGTGGTGAAGGGGACTTCAAGGTTGTGCGGCGTGGAGTAACAGACTAACTAGGCTCCCTCCCCCCCTGTCGCAGCCATTACTCTTACTCATCTCTGTTGCATTTGCAGGCTTTGGTCCTCGGCATGTTGGGTTACATGCAGTGGAGTACTCCGTAGCCAGCTCTACGACTCCGAACGGGCTTTGAGCAAGCAAGGGTCACCAGCAGTCCCGTGTGTTGTCTCTCTCCCAGTTCTAGACTCCGGCGCTCCACCGAGTCATGGATCGCCGGCACTTATGTTCGGCCCCATATTGGTCGATCATTTAGCGGCAATGACCTCACGCTAGAAGGACGAGAGGGCTAAAATAGCGCTATGCCGCTGTGACCGCTGAATCAATTAATTAAAAAAGAAAATGCCCGCTTGGTTAACTAATTGGCTTCGGGAAGTCGTCTCCGGACCCAATACCAAAAGAGAGAGGTTTCGATGTTGTTTAAAGAAATGCTCTCTTCATGGTTGCGGGGTTCATGGGTCTTCAGTAAAAAAGACAGTGAAAAAAAAAAAAAAAAGGTCAAGGACTTAAGAGTAAGCAAAAAGCAACGGAAAATACCCAAGTGACGGATCCGCAGGCAATATGTCCTAATTAGGTCTTATGTCTAGTAGTCGGATCCGCTTCCTTGAGCGACAGAGGACAAGGGTTCACCGCGATCTTGCCTAATCTTGCCTCTCCCCGGACACTACCCCGGACTTGGATATCCGTGCGATAAACGTTGACCTCGGTCATAGTTCCATGTACAGCAGTTTATATATCAGCTAGTCATGGATGTACTGTATGTACGGGGCCCCAGAGTCATCCCTACCGGGATAACCTAACAGATGGATCACTTCGATGTTTTTCCCTCTAGAAAATCATACGAGAGGGGATATCGACGAGCCCAGACATAATGAACCCCATGGCTGGTCGTGGCCTGTTGAAGGGTTCCGTAATTGGTAGGGGTTTTCATCCATGTCCATTTCATCACGGTATCCCTGCTGCTAGTTCTGCAAAGTGGTTCTTGAACTGATGCGCGCATTAACCGCCGTCACATCGTGTGCGCCATGTAGCGAGGTCGAGGCCGTGACTAGATTGAGATTCGGACTCTAGAAATACACCAAGATGGAGAAATAAGCCGGGTGTAATTGCTTATCAGTGGATTTTGCAACTCTAAGCGCGCTGGCCTGCAAGTATCTGCTGAACTAACTGCAGCCACAAACGCCCCTTCATGCAAAACAACAACCCAAGACGGCACATGGAGCTTAGCTCTAGCCTAACGTTAGTGTTTCGAGAAGATTTCGAAGGTTTCTTGAGAGTTTCCTCAGCGTCCTGTGGCGATAACAACCCTGTCGTCCCGTCGGGATCATGCTTCCACATCCCGACGATCAGTGTCTGCTGCCCGTATGAACCACGGAATGTTTCGGGATCCGGCTGTTGTTGACTGTCTGGCTCCACGATTGAACCGTACTTAGCGGACAGCTAAAGTGCTTACTGACCCCTTTCTCTACCCGGATAACAGATATCCGGCTGCATACTCGTGAGTCGTCTTTGGCACCCAATGAGCTGTGCGAGATGATGCGTTCGTGTTATGCCAGATCCCCCATCATGTCGTGCTCCGAAAGCTTCAAGGTATTGCTTTCGGGCCTCCGAAGTCATACGATGCCACGTGCAAGTGAGACACTCAGCTTGATGCACTACTCATACGAGAAGCCATGCGTGCCAAGCCTGCTGTACTCCCATCTATACCCTGGGCTCAGACATATATAGCCTCACCAGCAGTGTCTCTGGCCATTCTGGGCTTATATTGCTGTGTGGTACCAATAGCTTAAAATCCTTCAAGGATGACAACGGCGGAGAAGCGTGTGGCCCGAGTTGTTGGCCAGCCGTCACGCCATGTATACCCGACGTCCCCAGAATCACCAGAATGCGTCGATCTGGATCAGCCAACGTAAGATCCGAGCTGAGGTGGGCGCGTCCTGTCGCCTATCTCAAACACTTTTAAAGAGTGGGCCTAAGAGAAATCCAAGATGGCATGATTCCAACCTCTATCTGGACATAAGCTCGCGTAAGGGAGTTTTTCTGCGCAGTTTCTTTTCTTGACATACTGAAGAATAATGGACTGATAAACAATGACCTCAGAAAAGGGTTCTGAGCTGGAGAAACTCTCGTATCTAACTATGTGGTATTCTATCTTAAAGTGGTGTGGTGTCCAAATGTTATGGGTAAGTTGAGCTGTGAGTCGTAAAGCCATTTTGCCACGTTATCGTATTTACTGAGTTTGTCCCTTTGTGCTTCTACGATGTTTCGGACGTCTTGATATAGTTGTTGCTTTCCTTCCATCTTTCCTGATAGCATCATATTATTTTGACAATAGCATGGCGTAAAAGTGATGAGCTACTATCAGTCTTAGATAGTACCTAATCAAAAACATATATTTGTAGTCAAAATAAGCTACAAATACGGTCGTCAAGTAAACAAGCGGATTTGAAGGAACGTTTTAGCCATCCTTAGCTGTCCTCCGCGTTGGGGACGGTAGCCGTGGCGTCCAAGGGGGGTATCTGGGAATGCCTTCTAGACACATTCTGGGTAGGCTTCTCTGCATATGTCAAAACTCCAAGTTTTTTCCAGCGGTTCACGTCAAGTAGGGGCTTTTCGAACCGTCGCCCGGAAGATGGAGCGCTAGACAAGGCGCAGGGCTTAGTGCACGGCAATCACCATTGCCAACGGGTTGGGATCAGAGTCGGGTGTAACTTTGAATATTTTGATTCTTCGAGAAGCTTACTATTTATGGGATAGAGGTCGGGGATTTCATAGCAGAGTCCTTTCGACCGGTGACTGCTCGGACGAGCGGATGATATGCATGTTATAGTTCCTACCCTACAGCTAACCTATAGCTATGGTATATTTAGGAAAACATTTCAAATATGTTTCTTCTAGAGAGATAAATGATTCTAAGGATATCTATGCCTGTAGTGTCAACAACCAAGATGTATGGATTACGTTTTTGACGCCGTGTACTCAATGTCCAGTTAATTAAGACACAAGTCTCTTTCACTCAACGCAAATAGCCCCCCCAGCTTTTTCCTGTTCAACGACTGGAGATACTCGCTATTCTTATACTTGTGGACGCAAGGCCGTAAACCCACGCCGTTATGACTCGGCGAGTCTCGTCCTCTGCCCTATAGCTGACTCGTGCCATCTCCACCATGGTTCTTATTCCTCTGACATATCCCGGTACCGCGCCCTGGGCTCTGAAACTGGGTCGAGGATGAAGCTGTCTGTGTGTTCAGGACGCGGCAAGGTCCATGCTCAATCAAGTACGTATCAGAGACAACGTTCATCCGCCCTTCTAAGTAACATTATGCAATGGGAAGGGAATCCTTCACGAGACCTTCATTTGACCTAGGAATGCGCGTCCTTGGCTTCGAAGTAATCCCTAAGCCCGCTGTTTCATGGCTGTCTGGAATCTATCTGCAGAGGCTTCCAGAGCCCTATCCAGTGGGATTCGCGCGCGGTAATTCCACGCCTGGTTTATAGCTGAGAAATGCAATAATCAAAGCAGTGGGACGGAAAAACTACCTGTCACAAATATGGTGTTGATTTTATGGGTAATTGACTAAAGTTCTAGGGCATTTGTCAAGCCTGACAGATCGTGAGGTCGACGATCTTTACCCGAGACGTTCGTTGTCGCGCAAAAGCGGATGAGACTTGGACCCTGGAGTTGAAGGTTAATCAGCATCCCACATACATGCCGACCGCATTTCATGAGTGGGATAGTTAGCTAGCGGATTCAAAAGATTCACAACGTTATTGGATCTCGATATCGAGTTCAGGGATGTTGAGCCTCTATTATAAACGACAATTGGTGGAAACAGGGGGTTATCAGGATTGGACGTCTGTTGGAAATCCTTCGAGGATGCGGTCCTTGAAACGTGAAATCTAACTACTACCCAAGTGCCTCTTGGAAACTCGAAGATGGTCAATGCAAAACAAAGTTTAGCTGGCCATGTTTCTAATCTGAACCTTCTGTTGAGGATCCTGGAATAATGGCAGACAGAGCGTGGTAATATACGAGTTAATTACATACTATTCAGCTGCGCCTCGCATCGGCCCTCTTGGCGAACCATCCCACTGGGTAGTTATATCTCTCGGAGCATCGTCCGATCGCGGCTGTTTTCATCTCAACGTGTCACGATGCCGTAGACACGGGTCCATCTTATCAATCAGATCAAGGCGCCCAGCCTGACGGCGTTTCAAACCATCCGGGACTACACCCTAGAAGGGGTAGACTGGCCCTCATGTACCCGCTCTTCATCAACATCAGGCCTGAGAAGCTCCACTGCCATTCCGTGGACTTTAGCTAGTTCTCGGTATTAATGAAGACGATCCCCTCGTGCTCTGGATATGTTTGGACTGGTCTTTGTTAGCCCTCGTTGTTAAAGCCCGCCGCTGCCGTTCTCTTCACCTTCTTCTAGCCTGGGTGCTAAACTTGTCATTCCTTTTATCCCTGAATAGCCTCCGGGAGGTTTCTAAATACAAACACCACCATGCGTACTTTCGCCGTCCTCTCATCGCTTGTCGCCGCGGCTGCTGCGTACGAGCCCTTTGTCAACGAGCCCGATACTGGCCTCGAGACGTTCCTCGCCGGCTCCAACTGGACCGAGGGAAGCCGACCTCTTCTCAAGGACATCCGAGGTGTCCCTGACTTTGACTTTGCTGCTCGTCAGGTCATGACCGACCAGCAGTACGCCTTCTACCGCACTGCGGCTGCTGGCGAGTGGGGTGAGCAATGAGCATCCATCGACATGGACAACGATGATATGAGCTGGGAACTGACTGTTGTCCGTCTAGCCTACAGAAACAACCTCGACGTCTGGGAGAAGGCCAGACTCCGACCTCACCAGCTTGCCAGCGTCACCGGCCTCAACGAGACTCTCGGCGTCAGCATTCTTGGCTACAACTTCAGCGCTCCCATCTTCATCTCGCCTGCTGCCCGTGCTGCCTACGGCGATGCTGACCGCGCCGAGCTCAACTTTGTCGATGCTGCTGCTGCTGAGGATATCCTCTACGTGGTAAGTAGTTAAAGCCACAGCTACCACAACTTGGAGTTAGAAGGATCTAATCTTCTTGCCAGGCTGCCCTGTACGCCTCCAAGACCATCGAGGAGATTGGTGCTGCCAAGCGCAAGCACAACAACACTCTCAACGGCCCGCAGGTCAGCTTCCAGCAGGTAAGATAACAATAGCGAGCGGGCCATTTTGATTCGGTGCTGACTGAGCAAGATCTACACCAACGCCAACCTGTCTGTCACCTGGGACGCCATCGACCGTGCTGAGGCTCAGGGCGCCAAGGCCATCGTCTGGACCATCGATGCCCCTGCTACCTCTACCCGTCACCGTGCTGCCCGCTATGATACCACCAACGCGTTAGTTATCCTCATCCACAATTGAGAAAGCCCAGACTAACATGGAGCAGCAACGGTGCTACCTCTGTTCTGAGCGTATGTCATTCCTTGCTGCTGCCCCCTGACCTTTCCAGTATCTAACTCTCATAGTGGGACCTCTTTGATGAGATCAAGGCTCACACCAAGCTTCCCATCATTCTCAAGGGCATCACCACCACCGAGGATGCCCTCAAGGCTGTCGAGAAGGGTGCCGACGGCATCTGGCTCTCCAACCACGGCGGCCGCCAGGTCGACTACTCTCCCTCGCCCCTCGAAGTCGCTTACGAGATCCGCCGCAACGCCCCGGAGGTCTTTGAGAAGACCGAGGTTATCGCTGATAGCGGTGTCCGATACGGCAGCGATGTCATCAAGCTGCTGGCTCTCGGTGTCAAGGCTGTCGGTCTGGGCCGTCCGTAAGTATTGTGAAGTGCAAATGCGTTGAGGTGGATCAAGTGCTGATGTCGGTTATAGCTTCATGTACTCCAACATCTATGGCGTCGAGGGCCCCAAGAAGCTGATTCAGATCTTGAAGACTGAGATCCTTGCCGATGCTGCCCAGATTGGTATTACAGATCTCCGCAACATCCCCTCCAAGGTGGTAAGTAGTACAAAGATGCTGGTCTATAGTGTTGGGGTTTAGAGAAGCTAACATCCGCCCAGCTCAATACCCGTGCTCTTGAGCGCGATGTCTACCTTGTGGATGGCAACTAAGCTACGACGATTTCTGTGTATATACTATGACAATAGACTATATATATCCCAATATACTAAACTAAGATCCAAGGAGAACTTGCTGTGGGTTAGCTTTTCGTGACCTTGACCCCTGGTATAATGTGATTGGTATTTCTAGACTGTCAGTTTATGTTGATGATCATTTGTAGCTGAACTAGAAGGCTTCGGCCACATGAGATTCGAGAGTAATGGCCATTCAATTTCAAAAGCATGTCGTACACAAGGCGCGATAGAATCCACGAATTCTAGCAGTTGATTATCCCAGCGCTAGAGAGTACCCGAGCGAGTCTCGTTGTCTAAAAGTCTCTGCGGCGGCCGTTCCCAGTGTAGGACCTTATCACCTCAATCTCACACATCCTGCCGTCTCTCATACAAGTTGTCCACGATGAAGTAGTACGGCTCCCCATGCATAGTGTTCAGACAAATGGTCTTCTGCCGTGGCTCTGGTATGGACGGCCAGTCAACGGCCCTTGGACTGTTGCCTGAATGCACGGGATGAAGGTCTCCGAGTGCCCTTCGCTTATGCCATTTTTACAACATAAGCTGATATGATGCAACTGGATGGTCTAGGTTCACCTGTGTATGCTTCTTCCACTCTAACTCCAGGTTGTCGAGGTTCTGATACTTGTGAGGTATACTCCGGACACTTATTCTCACCTCTGTTACTTGACTGACAAAGTTCAGAATTGCCGCTCGATCAGCTTAATGAATAATCGACCCTGGTTCAAGGAGGAGCAAGGAAAGCCAGGACGCTACTATCAAGCCCCTCTATTCAAGTGCCTCTATGACTCGCTGCAACCCCTTATCAAGATAGTCGCTATCGTGCGAGAAGACGATTCTGAACCAGCCAGGCTTCTCCGAACCAAAAACATTACCAGACGCCAAAAAGACCTTATTCTCCATCAGCTTATTCATGAGAAGATCCGTGACTTCCTCGCTTTCTGGCACGCTATGCCGTGCCCTGTATGCTTTTCCAAGATCTACCCAAAGAAAGAAGGCCGCGTTGACGCCAGGAGCGTAAGTGATCTCATTTTTGTTCGCCCAAGCAACAACCCGCTCATACTGTTGCGAAAGCTTCTTCTGGTTCTCGGCCATGTATGAAGCAACAAATATGTCGTCTTCTAAGATGTTTACCGTGACGTGGCCAGAGATGGAGGAGACCGAGCTATAAAGTCCAACTGAGACGATGGCAGCGTGTAGACTTGGGTTGGACTGCGAGATAATGCACCCGACCCGGATGCCGTTGGCGCCAAAGTCTTTGGACATGCCCCAAAGAACATGTACCAAAGCAGGATCGATTATATCAGTTGTATCGATAGTGAGGGTCGATTCAAAGGGAACGGAAGGGGGATGCGTATCAACAGTGTTGGTCCAAACAGATAGAGCATAGATCTCGTCGCTGATAAAGTGAACTTGGAACTTTTGGCATAGTTTCATCAACCCAATAAGTACGCTTCGGGGATAACAGCGTCCCAGGGGGTTATGGGGATGACTGATGACTAGACCAGCAACCCTGAGTCCTCTTGCTTGAGCGTCGACAATGACGGCTTCATACTTTGCAACTGAATCCTCCCCCAGAGGGTCGACCTCGTGGAAAGGGACCGGGAGAAGCGTGGCGCCGAACCGACATGTCAAGTCAGGAACAAAAGTGCCGTAATAGGGTTGCCCGAGGAGAATAGCATCACCAGGGTTCGAAGTCGCCCAAGAAAGATGCTCAATGGCAGCACTGCAACCGTTGGTGACGGATACCTGGGCCGGTTCAATAGGCCTGAAAGGTTTGAGCTGGCTATTAAGGAACCGAGATAGCGTCTTCCTCATCTGCTTGGTCCCCGTGGTACCGTCTCCGTAGGTGAACGCCGGGTTCGACAAGGCGAGGTTGTCATGGATATGCTTCGAGAGGACGCTATGCATGAGAGTGTTCTCCGCAACGCCAAGACTGACAATACCGTCAGGGTTGGTCTCTTCGTCCCAGAGATTCGGGATCACTTCCCATATTGTCATGCCCTTGCAGGAGTCTTCCGCAGCAAGCGCGCGCTTTGACAGAGACATGACTGCTTCGAAGGTGATGTCCTTTGGTGAGGGCTTTATCAATCTAACTAGTTGATATCAGCGGCTCTCGAGACAAGTCTGCCGGTTTAGATATGGATGTCGGCCGCCGACGTCCCGACAGCCGCACAAACCCATCTCAATGTGTCATGATGCCCGACCAGCCGTTACGGCTTTGTCCAATCACTCAGCAAGACTCGATGGTTGTTTAGCCGAGAATGCCTTTGGGCTGACTCCGGGCTTCTGTTAACTAGATTAAAACATGGTCCGGAGTTGTAAATCGTGCCAGAATACAAAACAAGAACGCTGCGATAAAGCCGCTGTGTTAGTAGTGGTATTTGAGGTTCAGGTACAACACCTCACGGATAGTTTACCTGTGATCTTTCAAGGAAACCTACACTTGGCGAGCGTCCGTTGCTGGTTGTACTACTCTATTAGGTTAGCCAAGGTGAACGGAACGAGCCTGTATTTAGCCAGAACTAGCACAACCTCCAATACCGACATCTCGAGGTTCGGGATGAGAAGGATGTGAACTTGGATATATGGTCAGAGCTGCCTCTGTTTCTACTTACGACAAGAGCTTCTTATGAATACTATGCTGAGTGCTGTGCAAGATAACTACTAGAATTGGTGGAACTGCTCGGTGCTTCTTACGGGCAAACCCCAGAATAGTAGGTCCACCCGAATGACGTGGTAACAGTCTTTATTAAAGCTGCTGATTCGCACTTCTTGATCTCCTTTACAAACCGACAAACATCACTATCAATCAAACCATCAGTCAGATATGGCACCCAAGATATATACTCGCCAATCACCAGATGGTGCGGCCCTGGAAAAGGTCCAAGAAGCCATCCGAAACCCCGCAGATCCAGTTGCTATTCCAAAGCCATCGTCAGATGTGAGGCGCATAACCAATGATATTGTGGATGAGAAACAACACCACTGACGATCTCCTGTAGCTGGATGAGCTAAAGGTAGATGGAGATTCCTTCACGCTAGCTTCATTCACGACCGAGGATGCCTTTGAGCTGGGCAACTTGCTCTACGCCCGACTTCGCCCTTTTGCAGCCAAGTCACCGACTGTCATTTCAATCTCTCTCGCCAACAGCTCTCAAGTCATCTACCAGAGTGTCACGGGGCCAGGCACAAGTCCCGACAACGAGGCCTGGGTTCGACGTAAGAGAAACACGGTCCTTAGGTTCGGCTCCAGCACATGGTTCATGCACTGCAAGTTCAAGGGCGACGAGGAGGCCTTTGCTGCCAAGTTTGCAATTGGGGACTCGCAGAAGAGCTCGTATGCGATTCATGGCGGAGCGATCCCCATCCGCGTCAAGGGTGTTGAGGGTATCGTCGCCGTTGTTGTGGTGAGCGGTCTCAAGCAGGATGAAGACCATGGTGTGATTGCAGACGTGATCAAGGAAAACTGGAAATAGTGGTGAGACTAACTCACGTTAATTGGGGAGATCCAAGGTCAGTAGGTATATGGTGTATCTATCAATTAAATCCCGCTGCATTGAGCCGTAGTCCTACTAGTGCGCTACTTTGACTCTTTGGACAAGTTATACAACCTCGCGCTTCTCAAGTTGACCACTTCCACTCTTGCGTTATCGAATCTGGGGCCATGTTTGCGACGCTGCGTGAGCTGGAGAATGAAGATGGAGACATTTATGCACTAACAGCATCTTATGTACTTAACAAATCCAAATGTCCTAGCTCGCCGATCATCACTTGATGCCAAGCAGTCAATCAGCTCTTGAACCCCCAACATCGACAGCCATGAACCCGACGAAATGGAGAATATCAAAAGCCTGCCAGGAATGTCGCGTCAAGAAGATCAAGTGCAACGGCGAAACGCCCTGCCAGAATTGCAGCCTGAGAGGCCTGAGTTGTTTGTATCGCGAAAAGGCCCGCAATCGTGCGCGCAAGGCCAAGTCGCGGCCAGCCGCGTATGAAACCATGGAGCCAACGTCGTCACTTGAGCCATCTGACGAGGCCTCAACTATCCCTCCGACTCCTGAAGTAGACGAAGCTGTATCCGAGATACCGGCCATTTCGAGCCTTGGCAGCGAACGCAGTATTAACATCAACAGTGTCGCTGCGACTCATCGCGCATCGCCGTCCTGTGTGCTGCAACTATATTACGGTCCCTCGTCGAATTTTGCTCTTCTAAATTCTATCTATCACCAGATTGAAGGAACACGTCCTGCTGGGCCGTCTCGTGAAGGCGTTGAGGAGGTTGGGCCGAGCCTCGACGAGTTCAGCCACCGAAAGCTCTTCTTTGGCGAACTGGCTGACAACCAGCGATCGACTTGTGTGTCTGATGATTATTCGGCCATATTGCTCGACCCAGAGACCGCACGGCGATTGCTCGATAGATATCTTTTGACTTACTGGCATGGTCTACCTGTGATGAGCAAGGAGAGCTATCGTCGCCGCTTAGACGCTCTGTTCAAACCGCCAGCCATATTTGATTTTGACGCACCGGACACCATCATTATCATGCTCGCCATAGGACTTGGGGCTTCAATGACAGGAGAAGAGGAAATCGCCGAGTTTCTTTTCCAGAAATCAAAGCAGGGGGCTGCGAAGCTGGATGAAGTTGTTAACACACAAGTGGTTCAGATACACCTGATGATGATAAGTCTCACCTTTTGTTTCTCTTTCACTGTCTCACTTCACTGACAAACTCGCACGGTCACTTCCAGTCTGAAAGGGCGCGACCCAACTCAAGCTTTCTTCATATCGGCACAGCGGTTAGGAAAGCTGTTGCTGCAGGCCTCCATAAAGACGCTTGTATGCGACCCGGGCAAACCCAACGAGACATCGACCAGCGAAGAATCTTGTTTTGGAGCTTGTTCTTCTGGGAGACGTATGTGAAAGTATTATCCTCGGAACTGGTGAAATCATTGACACGGGAATAGGTGGCAGTGCTTCGTTGTTGGCCGCCCAAGCGCAATCCCAGACCCAAGCTCAAGCATACCGGTGCCAAAAGACCAGAAGCTTTTGGTCTCACTGGTTACCCTATCTCGTATCATGGACACGTGTGTCAAGCGCATATATAGGCCGCGGCATGACTCTCTCTTGCCAGTCTGGAACGCGGCCCTTGAGATCCGCCGAGAGCTTCACCGGTTCGCGGAACAGCAGCTCAAAGACATGAAGTTTGGGTTAGTGGGAGACCCAAGTACTGGGGAGCTGGGAGTATGCCAAGCCATGGTTTCTACTAGTGAGTGACTCGGATAGCTGAGTGTTTTGCTCATCCAGGTGTTAACCAAGTTGTCAGTGTACCACCATACTCTTATAGTGACATTCCGCCCGTTCTTGATTCTACGAGCCAAGTTGAATCAAGAGAACTGGACTCCTGATAAAAGTTCTGCGGAGAGCCTTCATACGCCTCCGCCATGGCTCGACACCGCTTGCGAGTACTGCCTGGAAGCAGCAAGAAATTCGATAGGATTTCTCACAGGCTCTTGTGCCACCAACACACTCTGCCATGTAAGTGCCGCCACACTTCTATATCCCTCAAATCTGACCGTGGGTAGGATATAAAATACCATGGCTTCTTCCTCGAGGGCGCATGCTACGCCTTGGCTTTCGACATGCTACAAGAGAAAAAGACGGCCCATCGCAACCTCCCTTGGATCCACTCCGGCTTGAGATGCCTTCGATCCATGAATAACAAGGCTGGGGCTAACGCGGGCCAGCTACCGACTACGATTGCATCAATCGAGCAGATGGTTCGCTCCGTATTTCCCGACTTTGAGCTCAAAGACAGTGTGGAACCGAATGTGCGGCATTCACAAGCTCGACAACCTATCGACTCGACACTGCTAGGATCTCCGTCTACCCCTCCGGTAAATACCGTAGGAGGTGAGTCGGTGTTCACGTTCCCTTCAATGCCGTTTGGCTTTGATATCGCCGGTCAACTCAACGGCCCTTCTCCCATGGGCGCTGAAACAGGCGAGGAGATGGATTTCACGGCTGCCGATGCTGGTTGGGATATCGACTTTGGCAGCATGAACATGGAGGCCTTCTTATCTCTTGGCCCGACGGAGACCTTCAACTTTGCTCTCTAATGCCGGAAGGCGGATCATATTCCGGGTGTTGTGGGGGTACGTTTATAGTTGCCTCGTCTCATAACCCCTTCGGAGTTGATAATATCGAGAGTCTCCTTCCGGCGTCTGTGAGAAGATGACAGAGCAAAAGTTAGAGTTGTTCAATGCTCCAAGTTATTCAAAAGACATGTAAATTATGATACACAGTCAGTCAACATGTTTCATAAGCAGTAACCGCTATCCCTAATGCTACAGTGGTGAGATAAAATATCGACACACCCCACACCACCACCAGCTATGATTTATGTCAATATTTTATCTCACCACTGTAAGTTAGTGAACAGGGATCAGGTCTCACGCCACTAAGTTAGGCGGCGTCGATATTATGCTCACATTGGCGATCATTCCTCTCCAAAATCGCATCAAGCCATCAGCACGACAGCAGCTACATCATTCCCATGATGGGGAACTATATCGATTATCATCCTCTATCAGAGCCAGACCAGTCTCTGAGACTGATCAAGCTGCATCCACCAAAAGGCCTCAAGGATACTGAGAAATCCTCTTCCTCCCTCGACATGCTCGAATGCGACATTGAAGAGCATCTCCGCAAC
The DNA here is from genome assembly GCA_017140175.1 of Fusarium staphyleae. Taxonomy (NCBI): domain Eukaryota; kingdom Fungi; phylum Ascomycota; class Sordariomycetes; order Hypocreales; family Nectriaceae; genus Fusarium; species Fusarium staphyleae. The sequence goes on from JADDON010000349.1 coordinate 14,191, forward strand.
AAATGCCCAGCCTACATGGCCCTTTCATATGCCTGGGGAACCCCGAACAACGAAAAAGAGCACGTATTGATCAACGGAAAGGATATTCAAATCAGCCGCACAGTCGAGAACGCACTCCGTCACCTGCGCGCTGGCCAGGAAGCTCAATGGATATGGGTCGATCAGCTCTGTATCAACCAAGCAGACGACGTTGAGAAGAGCCACCAGGTACAACACATGCACAGAATCTACAGCGAGGCGGACCGAACCATAGCCTGGATCGGTCCGGGAGACGAAAGCAGTGATCTTATCATGGACCTGATGCGCAGGACTGGTCAAGCCATTATGAGCAAAGATTATGCGGCTATTAAACGAATTTGTTCGGAAGATGGCAATGAAGAATCTGTTGATCTTGTTGCGGCAGCACAGGCTTTCCACAGTTTCTGTCAACGAGCCTACTGGTCACGTATCTGGGTGATGCAAGAGTTTGCTGTCGGTGAAAAAGTCAGCGTTGCATGCGGTGATTTTCTTGTCGATTCAGATATCATCATGGAAGCTCTGCACTGCGGCAATATGGCTGAAGAGTACTCGAGTAAGGATTCCGAGTTTTCCAGGAAAGAAGTCGAGGAATTACAGGAGAAACTCTCGCCGGTGTACGAAACCTTGCTGGATAGCTACGTGTATAACCTCTTTACCAGGAGAAATCTCTTTCACCGGGCCTCGACCGAAGAGTCTGACGATATAGAAACTCTGCTGAAGGTGGTTGCAAGATCTCTCGCTCTGGAGGGTGACTACAACTGGGTCTACGCATCGGATCCGCGCGACCGTATCTTTGCTCTATTGAATCTTGCCGACGACAAGGATCACTTCACGGCATTCCCAGACTACACCATGACCGTGGAGGAAGTGTATAAGGAAACAGCACGGAAGATTCTGGAAAAAGGCCAGATCGACATGCTGATGTATTGCCAAAGCCCCAAGAAGATCACATCCTTACCTAGCTGGGTACCGGACTGGAGTATGGCGGTGCGACATCCCGTCTCCCAGCCTCCTTGGTACACCTCTTTTCAAGCATCCGGGACTGAGACGGCGCTGCCACGGTTCACGGCAGACGATCGTGTCAGCTTAGAAGGCATATCTGTGGACACAATCAAAGAGTCGGGTGCTACTTGGGATCCGGACTGGCTGAAGCCCTTCGATCAAGAGGCCGCCGTGCCCTACCTGAAGAGTATCAAGGCATTCTGCGACCGCTCGCCTAGAATTCGCGTTGGTGATGAGCGCATCGACGCTGCCCGGATCGCATTAGTGGACGGCCCTTCGTGGTTTTCTGGGGTTCCTTATCGTGACTGGGGCCGAGAATGTGTCGGCTGTTTCGATGCGATCCTACAAGACCCGGAGACTAAACTCTCAGAAGAAGACGATGGTGATGAGGAGAGTGAGATATCTGAAGATGGCGAAGAAGACGAAGAAGGTGATGATGGGTCGTCACCATCTGACGACTCTTGGTACGGCGATACGCTTCTTTGGCAGCACTCCAGGCGCTGCTTTTTGACCACGACTGGTTTTGTCGGTGTAGGACCCCTCGAGCTGCAGGCCGGCGACGAGGTATGCGTGTTTCTGGGCGGCAAGACATCATATATCGTGCGACCGCAAGACGATGATACATATACTCTGGTTGGGGAGGCATTTGCCCATGGCATCATGTTCGGCGAGTTGTTGAAAGGTGGTTCTGGTGAGCGCAAACAGTATACGCTTAAGTAGGTAGAGGTGGAATAATTGCCCCTGGATTGAATGAGACACATGAGAGTTCTTTTGCCTTCAACTAATTATCATCATCGAGCCTAGAGACAAAGCAGAAAAGCAAGCAGGATCTGATTGGTTATTAAACCGAAGAATAGTCAACTACGTATTGTTAGTTAGACAGTTGTACATACATACAGTTACTGTAGCGCCCCGCCATGCAGGACCCCGCGTTGCAGCACTCACTCAAGAAAAGCTAGGGTATGATTTTTTATTTTTTTTCTGCGCCATCACCTGAATTCGTTCCCAGCCTCAATCCTTCCCGTCCCTCCCGAGCGACGAATCCTTCTTCCTGCAACTCCCTGCCAGGATGATATCAATCGTCACCTGAACTCCTCCTCGTCTCAGTTGCTCCCCGTATCCTGCCTTGCAATCCTCTCTCCGTTTACGACCGCCTCCTTGACGCGCAAACGAACTGCGACATCGGACCTCCCCTCGACTGAGCCGAACCGACAAGATGTGTGGAATTTTGGGTCTCATGCTGGGCGATGTCCACGGACACACGGAGGAGGCTGCGGTTGACCTCCACGAGGCCATGTACTACCTCCAACACCGTGGACAGGACGCCGCGGGTATCGCCACGTGCGCCGCGGGTGGTAGAGTGTACCAGTGCAAGGGCAATGGTTTGGTCTCCGAGTAAGATCACCTTCCAATCGCCACATGTCACACTCTTTCTGACCAAGCAGGGTCTTTGGCAACGGTCGACGCGTCGCCGACCTTCCAGGATACGCCGGTGTTGCGCATCTGCGTTACCCCACCGCGGGAACGAGCTCGGTATGTCTCTCACCACGATTTACCTCAGTCTCTACCTTGGGGATTCAGTTAGATGGGTTGAGCTCTAATCCTTCACTTCGCTACAGTCGGCCGAAAGCCAGCCTTTTTACGTCAACAGCCCCGGCGGTATCTGCTTTGCGCACAATGGCAACCTTATCAACGCTCCCGATCTGCGCGAGTTCCTCGACCAGAAGGCCCACCGTCACGTCAACACCGACTCCGACAGCGAGCTAATGCTCAACGTTTTTGCCTACGCTCTCGGTAAGACTGGCAAGGCCCGCGTCGACTACGAGGACGTCTTCAGCGCCCTGGGCACGACATACGAGCAATGCAAGGGAGGATGGGCTGTCACCGCCATGATCGCTGGCTTCGGCGTCCTCGGATTCCGCGACCCTCACGGCATTCGCCCCCTTATTCTCGGCTCTCGACCTTCGGCAACTTGTGAAGGCACCATCGACTGGATGCTGGCATCTGAGAGCATCGCCCTCAAGCAGCAGGGATTCAAGATCGAGCGAGACATTCTGCCTGGCGAGGCCGTGTTTATCGAGAAGGGCTGTAAGGAGCCCCAATTCAGGCAAGTTGCCGAGCAGCAAGCCTACGCACCCGACTGCTTCGAGTTTGTCTACTTTGCTCGGCCCGACTCAATCATGGACGGTATCTCAATCCACCGAAGCCGACAAAACATGGGCGCCAAGCTGGCGAACAAGATGAAGGAGGTGCTCGGAGAAGCTGGTATCCAGGAGATCGACGTTATCATCCCCGTCCCACAGACCAGTAACACGGCTGCGGCAATCGTTTCCGAGAAACTCAATAAGCCCTTTTCCAACGGCTTCGTCAAGAACAACTACATCGGGCGTACCTTTATCCAGTCTCAGCAGAAAGCTCGTGTCAAGAGCGTTCGCCGGAAGTTGAGCGCCATGGAATGCGAGTTCTCGGGGCGAGTTGTGGCCGTCATTGATGACAGCGTGGTGCGAGGCACGACAAGTAGAGAGATCGTGAGCATGGCGCGAGAAGCTGGCGCAACAAAGGTGATTTTCTGCAGTGCGGCACCACCAATTGCACATCCTCACATTGTAAGTTATCCCGTCCTAGGTCGAGCCGGCTTGTAGGTAATCTAACATGACCTCAGTACGGGATTGATCTCGCGAGCCCGACAGAGCTCATCGCGCACGGAAAGACCAGCGACGAAGTGGCCAAGCTCATTGGAGCAGACGCGATGGTGTATCAGGACCTGGAAGACCTGAGGGACGCCTGTATCGAGGCTGCACCAGAGGGCAAGGTCAAGGACTTTGAAGTTGGAGTGTTCAACTGCCAGTACCAGACGCCCGTGCCAAAAGACTACTTTGAACATCTCAGCAACAACCGCGGAACGAAGCGGAAACACAACACCAATGACGATGGCCGAAACGGCTACCTGATCGGCAACGGCGGGCCCGTCAACACCGTCCCCAGTGCCGATGCGTCCAAAGGCGAGCCCATGGTCACTCGCCGCTGTCCCGAGAACCGCAACGACATTAGGTATGTGATCTGATGCGGGTATTGATGATGGCAAACTAACTGATGTCTAGCATTCACAACCTGGCGGAACATGCCCCGAAGTGAGAAATGCGTCGTCGTCTAGAGCCTGGCAAGGAAAGTCAGCAATTGACCACATGGTCGTAAAACTTGGTTGTTACAGCGATGTATCTATCCTGAGCCATGTAGACTCTTGAAATAATGAACGTGCTACATGCAAAGCTTTGCAATGCTGTGCTAGTGCAACTCCTGACTGGACTGACAGCTTATTGCCCTGTAACGTTGGACAGGTTGGGAGCTATGTCCTGCTGGCTCGAGTACCATCCACTCTCCTCCATCGGCTACACGACACAATCAAGGTTTTCTACATCCAAGCGCCGAATCAAAGACTTGGATCTCCTGCATTGCGAACAAATAAGTCGGCGGTTACAGAGAAGCTCATTTGGGGCCATACGTCGGAAATAACATGACGCTGTCTGGGGTGTTAGCGTCGGCAACTTTGGCGGCATACGCTAATTAGGCATTAAGCAAAACGGGTCTTTTGATACCACTATGAGGCCAAACCCTCAAGCATGCTTCGCCTTCTCTCGAAATTTGCTACACAAATGCTTCGTTTCACTGTATCAAGCTCCTGCGCAAGAGACTTTGTCACAGAGTCAAAACAGTGCATTAGTTAGCTGAGTGTTTCTTACATCCACGAAACATGTATTGTCTTGGGTAAAAAAAAAACCCTTGTATCTGTAGATTTGTAACAAATCAGTTAATAGTTGTCTGTTGGCCGGTGAGAGACATGCAGGAGAGGCGCAGCTTTGGCCTGCGGGAGGCCGACCGTGGGCCAACAGCTGTAGCCACTGGAGGCCTTTTTCCAGTTTCAAATAGCTACTCCGTACTGGCACTGCCATGCCAATGTTCGGACGCGATTCTGCCTTGCACTGGCAGCGCTTCAAAAGCGGTGGAATCTGCAAACATAACCGTGAATGCGTTGCATCACGTACTTTTCTTTCTTCCTACCATCACCACCACCACGACCCGCGGAAAATCATATCTTTCTACCTTCTTGGCTGCTTTTGGAACCAAAGGCTTGTGATTGCCTCCAATGCCTGGGACGCAAATCCTCGAGGAGCAAGTCTATCTCGCGCTGAAGGATATCTTCATAGGGACAAACAATCTGCTTCGCAGAGAGAAGAAGATCCGCTTGCTTATAGAGGAAAACCGACGCTCAGAGAAGGTTCGAGCCTTACTTCAAGTTCATTCCATCGACAAAGTCGTCCCGGTGACGAAACTTTTGCTTGAAAATCGAATCTTCGAGTCGAAAGAAAAAGCAGCACTTCGGTTCCAGAAGAAACAACCTATTCAGACCACACCTAGCCCAAGTGTTTTGCTCTCTCAGCCTTCTGTCCCACAGCCTCCTGTTCCGGAGACCAGTGCACCGCCGTGGTTGTTCCCTACCAAGTTGGAAGATCAGTTGATCACTACTACGTGGGCAGAAGAATCCGATCCTGCCCATCTACGACTTAAAGACGAAGAAAAAGAACGAGAAGCCGAGTCCCCCAGTCACACCAGCCAGGAGTCTGAAAGTCCAGGTGATATTAATCAAGTATAATTCGATTTGACCGCTCACTAACAGATGCCATAGGCTACTCTATATCTATCAGTGATCAGCCAAGTGGATCGAGTGACGAGCAGCAACCCTGTACACCTGCACCTGAGGGTATTGACGGAATGGAGACAACTTCAGAGCTCCAAGTTACTCTGCCGTTTCGAACCCAGCAGCTTATCTTGTCTCGGGTGCAGACCGTCTCAGAGCACGCATGCTTTCATTTCGCCAAAGAGCACATGCCCTATATCCTAGAGAAGCAGAAGTGGCACTGTCCAGAACAGGGCGAGCTCAACATCTGGGCCTCGGAATTCAGAAAGAGAAGTGCAGAAATGGAAGCCGAGCTTTTTTTTCGCGGCCATTGTGTCTCTTTGCCCGAGATTCTCAACTCCGCAACCAGAATTCGGCACATCGTCGTCCACCGAGAGTCTGTCGATATAATCAAACTGCAGGAGCTGATCGGCCATGCGGAGAAACTGTGTCATCTCACTGGACATGCCCAAACGCATGAAAAGTTGCAGGTCATTCAGTCTTGTGTCAGGTCAGAGATCATGGATCTGCAGTTCCAGAAAGATAAGCTGGAACTAGATCTCAAGGACAAGCTGGACAGTATAGCTGCTCAGCGTGCCAAGTTGGACTCCCTCGAGCAGACAAGCATCAAAGAAGTTCACGACGAAATGGACACATGGCGCTTGCTGGCTTGTAACTCCTTGGAGAAGACACTACTGGCTAGAGATATGGTGATTCTCTCTCCCACCAAACAACCTGCTCCACTGAGCCCAAAGCAAGCCGAAGGGAACCTCCGAATGTGCGCTCTGTGGAAAGGCGTTGTTTACGCTCTCAACTCCCTGGTCAGATTGGGTATCTATACCATGTGGTCACTCTTTGCTGGTTTCAAAAAGCTGTTCTTGTTTGTCAAAAGCCGTGCTTACTTCCGCATGATAACCCTATGGACACTGGGCATCCTAACCAGTGTCTTCGTGGCGAAGCCATTGTTTGACCATGTGGATTCAATGTGCGAGTACTCGGGACGTTGCAACTGGGTGGACGCCCTGAAGCTTTTGGTTCTTCTCTTGATATTCGCGGTTTTCATCAATGAGTCTACTTACCACCCTAGTGGCGGATTTATCTCTTCGGCAACGAGTAAGACTCACTTGAATACAGAAGGGGTGCCAGGGTTGATGGTGAAGAGCTGATGTATTTAACTTGTGTATGAGATCCAAATACATGTTTGAAATATTTATATTGGCTACTATGTTAACTTGGTGACATTAATGTCAGTAACTATGCTGTTAGAGACACTTCCGCTGTTAAAGAGACCTAAGACAAAATAGCACGAACAGGTTTTGTGCGTGTCGTGATAAATAGCGGTTGTGTATAACTTAATGCTTATGTTTCTCCATCTATGTTAAAACCGTGGTTCAAAAGCAGAAGCTCCTTGAGGGAAGAAGCTCAAAACACTAGTCGATGGTCTATGGCTTTGCCAACTGCTGCTCAAATCGATCCTGCGTACTCACTAGCATTAATGGTTCTTCCTGACACGCTGAGATGGTGTATAGTGGAGTTAATGCGATGCGAGCTGGCCGTGTAGTACGGAGTATAGGAAGATGGCTTATAGATGTGGAGCGACGTTTTCCACATACAGTCAAGTGAGGCCCCTGTAGAGCTCACATGTATATAAACTTTATTGATTCTAATTCGTGATCTTTTGACAGCTGGGGACTGTAGCCTATTGTATTCTGTACGTGGGGGTAAAATGTAGAACATATTGATGATCTATGTCTGCTGTCTCAACCGGTTATGTACCTGTAGTTTTCCTCCTACGTCATTTTCGTAGTTTTTAGTTCCAATCATGCCTGTTGGTTCAACAATCTATCAGCAGTCAGAACTCTTCGGACTCTCGTTCCGCCTTCGTAGTTCCGCACTATTCCACTCAAGCTCGGGCTGTCGGGGAACTACTAGCCCAACAGCGCAGACTATCTCATTTCTAATCATTAATACCGATCGTCAGAGCCCTCCCCGCAAGAGAGCCATAACAGGGCCGAATCCAATTGCGGAGAAAACGTGGATGGACTGGGGCTTTACGACTAACCCCGGCCTCCCCAGCTCCACTCGGCAGTTGAAAAGCATCGCGAACACCCTCATCTCCCAGGGAAAAGTCGGGCTGCTCGGCTCTATGACGGCCGTACTCTGCTTGTGGAGGCCCGCGATTGTTTGTTTCCCCGGCCTTTCATGATACCACTCCAACCCGACCCGATGCTGCGGCCCCGGTTCTCCAACGGGAACCTAGTCACGAGTCAGGTGTTCCGGGCAGAGTTGCTCAAAGAGGGTCATGTAGCGCAACTATCCTGAGAAAACCTCGGGTAAACCTCTGGTCAAGTCTGGCTAACTCGCGGTTTCCGTGGTGAAGATTGGGAATAGCCTCAGCTGATGGGCCCACGGCTTCTCCGCATCGTCTCCTCCCCGCGCAAAAACCTGTTAGCTCACATGGACGTGCGGAGGGTGGGAGCTAACTGGAAGAAAGGTGTAGGACCGAACTCGGACGACCATAACGAGAAGACGATGACGCTGTCTGCTGTGGGAAAAAAACAGCCTTCTTCGGGAGTGCGTGCGGACCGGCTTGTCGAGTCGGCTGTGATCGAAATGGTGTTTCTTGTATAAAAGGGCTGTGAATATCCTCATCAGCCGTCATCAACCTTACAATGGGCAGCGAGCATCATTGGTTCTCTACTCACAATGGCCAATCTTCGATCGCTGCTACTATCGGGCCTCTTGGCCTCCGTTGCCAATGCTCAGGCATACGATGCAGCTGAACGCGATGAGGACGCCTTCAGCTACGTCCAGCCCAAGAACACGACTATTCTTGGGCCTTATGGACACTCACCCGCTTTCCTTCCCTCGCGTACGTCCAATTGATCCCATCTCCTTGTGCAGCCAGTTGACTAACACTGATACAGCAAATGCCACCGGCTCTGGCGGTTGGGAGGAAGCCTTTGCCAAAGCTCAGAAGTTCGTCTCCCAGTTGACCATCGAGGAGAAGGCCGACATGGTGACGGGCCAGCCCGGCCCCTGCGTGGGAAACATCGTCGCCATCCCACGCCTCGGCTTCAATGGCCTCTGCCTTCATGATGGGCCTTTGTCTATCCGAGTAGCTGACTACGCCAGCGTCTTCTCTGCTGGAGTGTCGGCTGCATCGACCTGGGACAAGCATATCATGTATGAGCGTGGTCTTGCCATGGGCAAGGAGTTCAAGGCCAAGGGCGCCCACGTCGCTCTCTCGCCTGTCGCTGGACCCCTTGGCCGTTCAGCCTATTCAGGCCGAAACTGGGAGGGCTTCTCGCCGGATCCCTATCTGACCGGTATTGCCATGGATGCAACGATTCGGGGCCACCAAGACGCTGGCGTGCAAGCCACCGCAAAGCACTTTATCGGTAACGAGCAAGAGACTCAGCGTAACCCCACGTACGACACCAATGGCACAGTTACCGATGTCATCCAGGAGGCGCTCTCCTCCAATATTGATGATCGAACTATGCATGAGCTGTATCTCTGGCCCTTTGCCAACGCCGTCCGAGCCAACTGCGCTAGCTTCATGTGCGCGTACCAGCGTCTCAACGGCTCCTACACCTGCGAGAACTCCAAGGCTCTCAACGGCATCTTGAAGGAAGAGCTTGGCTTCCAGGGTTATGTCATGTCCGACTGGGGCGCTGTCCACTCCGGTGTCGCATCCATCGAGGGCGGCCTAGATACCAACTTCCCCGGTGGTCTCGGCCCCTACGGTACCGTGTTTGAGGCCGGCTCCTTCTTTGGCGGAAACGTCACCCGTGCTGTCAAGAACGGCACTCTTGATGAGTCGCGAGTGGATGATATGGTTATTCGCATGATGACACCCTACTACTGGCTGGGACAGGACAAGGACTACCCCACGGTTGATCCTTCGTCCGCAGACCTCAACACCTTTTCGCCAAGGGACACATGGGTTCGCGAGTTCAACCTCACGGGCGAAAGCAGCCGCGACGTGCGCGGTAACCACGGCGATCTCATCCGCAAGCACGGAGCCGAGGCGACCATTCTGCTCAAGAACAAGAAGAACGCTCTCCCGCTCAAGGCGCCCAAGTCGATCGCCGTGTTTGGCAACGATGCTGGCGACGATGTCCTAGGTTTCTACAACCAGAAGGACTTTGAGTACGGAACTCTTGTTGCTGGTGGTGGTTCAGGAACAGGCCGTCTGACTTATCTCGTCTCGCCTCTCGCTGCGATCAACGCCCGTGCCAAGAAGGACAACGCCCTTGTCCAGCAGTGGCTGAACAACACTCTCATCGCTACCTCCAACGTCACTGATCTCTGGGTCCCCAAGACACCAGATGTCTGCCTCGTCTTTCTCAAGACTTGGGCTGAGGAGGCTGCTGATCGCCAGCATCTCGACGTTGACTGGCACGGTAACGAAGTGGTCGAGTCTGTAGCCAAGGCGTGCAACAACACTATCGTCGTGACACACTCCTCTGGCATCAACACCCTCCCCTGGGCTGATCATCCCAATGTTACCGCTATTCTCGCGGCTCATTACCCAGGACAAGAGTCTGGTAACTCGATCGTGGATATCCTGTATGGAGACGTCAACCCCTCAGGAAAGCTCCCCTACACCATCGCGTACAATGGAAGCGACTACAATGCACCCCCTACCACGGCCGTCAACACCACGGGAGTACATGACTGGCAATCGTGGTTCGAGGAGAAGCTCGAGATCGACTACCGTTATTTTGACGCGCACAACATCTCCGTTCGATACGAATTTGGCTTCGGATTGTCGTACTCTACCTTTGAGCTCTCTGACATAAAAGCGGAGCCCCTCGCTGAGAGCATCACCTCCAAGCCCGAGGCCCAACCCATCACGCCAGGCGGTAACCCTGCTCTCTGGGAGAACGTATACAACGTATCAGTCTCAGTCGCCAACACCGGAAGCGTTGATGGCGCAACAGTTCCCCAGCTTTACGTCTCTTTCCCCGATAGCACTCCCGAGGGCACGCCCCCCAAGCAGCTGAGAGGATTCGAAAAGGTCTTCCTCGCCGCTGGTGAGAGCAAGACCGTTGGCTTTGAGTTGATGCGCAGGGATATCAGCTACTGGGATATCATCTCGCAGGACTGGCTAATTCCCACCGGAGAGTTTGTGTTGAGCGTTGGGTTCAGCAGCAGGGATCTGAAGGAGGTTGCCAGAATTACGCCTGTGGAGGCATAAAGAGGGAATAATGTCGATAACGATGTATGTAGATATGCTTGAATGAGTTTCTCACACTTGTCCTGCTGTATCCGATTTGTTATGAGTGAAAAGTTGCCCTGTCAAACAATGTAGTGATCAGCAAACTCGTATGTGGACCATGCCACACTCAAGACATCATTATATTCTGAAGACCGCCCGTAGAAATAGTGCTTGTGGCTTCTGGTGATGCGTATAATCATTGCAGGTCTATGTCGTGCCCTTCATTTTCTTCAGGTACCTCGCCTTGGTGCCGTGGTATGCTTAACTCCTCTAGAATGAACCCCCCATCTATCCAACCCTCAAACGGACAAGCCTAGCCGCTCTTCTCAGCGTAGACAAAGGCATCCAGCTCCTGGTACGTCTTCTCGAGATCATCGTTGACGAGGATCTTGTCAAACTCCGAGGTGCGTGCCCAGGCCAGCTCGTCCTGCGCGCGGGTCAGCCGCTGCTGGATGCTCTCTTCGGTCTCGGTGCCGCGGCCGCGCAAGCGCTTCTCGAGCTCGTCGTTGTTGGGCGGCGAGACGAAGACGTAGCGCGCGTCAATGGTGGATGCCTTGACCTGCTTGACGCCCTCCATCTCAATGTCCAGGACTACCACCATGCCCTTTGCCGTCTGCTCCTCGATAGTCGCTTTGCTTGTGCCGTAGAGATTGCTCCCGAACTGTGCGCTGTAGACCAGTGTGTCAGTACATTCACTACGGAGTGCCCGCGCTCATAGACTGACTGCTCGACGAAGCCGTCCTTGGAGACCAAGTTTCGGAACGCCTCCTTAGTGACGAAGTGGTACTCAATGCCATCTGACTCTCCCGCGCGAGGACCACGGGTCGTGTGAGAGACAGACAGAGTAAAAGTCTCGGGGTGTCGGCTGAAGAGCAGCTTGATCAGCGTGCCCTTGCCGACACCGCTGGGTCCGCAGATAACGAGGGGTCGACGGTCGGAGGGAGAAGCCATTGTGAAGAATCGCCTGGAACAGAAGATGGTTAGAGAGCAGAAAGAAGAAATGAGTATGCTTGTGTACTCACCTTGGAGCTTGAAAGGCAGGAAAAGACTTGACGGCGGTGGTAGAGCTGCGCTTCGCATAACCTAGAAACCACCACATCGTCGAAAATGATAGATGCACTGTGGGGGACTAAGTCAATCACGTGCTACTCCCAGTAAGGAGAAGCCAGCAAAACAGTCAGCTCGATGCTAGGTTCGCTGTGAGTGATAAATGACCCCAGTCCTTGGGTGAGTTGCATAAACTCGACGCGGTATCTGAACCACTCATGGGTATCAGCCTTGAACAAGTTCGTATACAGCCAGGTAATATCGACCAGGCAATCCTAAGGTAGCCCTCCAACTCAGGGACTATCTAGCGTGGCTTAGGTCAGCCGTGCCTGTCGACAATACTTCTATGTTGATAGCACAGCTATTAACCAGCTAGTGCTTTAATTCTTATTACCCGCTTTCTTTCTACCTCATACGCTGTATACCGCTATTCGTTACACATGTTTATCCTCGTACATATTCAAGTCATGATCAGTCTAATCAACCCGATGCTTATTCCGGGATGTTCCCCTCTCAAGCTCTGGTGTTCTTACTTCCCTCCTCCTTACGGCTCTCTCGTCACCATCTACCGGGAGGACGGTGGTGTCCCATTGGACATAGAAGGACTTGCCTCGCCAGTTAACTGTGCTTCCGCAAATAACTGCCCACACCCAGATTGGCAACGCAAACGCTTCTCGGCCAAGCCATGCTGCCAACCACTCAAGGAACCGGCGCCGCGGGAGACCTTGTGCGGACGATGAGCCTTTGGCAAAGCGAGGGGTGTCGTCATCAGTCTCCATGCTGATGCCGGAGTGAAGGCGACAGAAGGTGTACCAGTCCACGAGAACCCAACTGATGATGCAGAGGAGCCATGCGAGGGCCATGGCACTCCACGTGTGAGGTATACCCCAGCTCTCCTGAAAATAAGGCCACGTCGTAAGTGCAAAGGAAAAGTAGGTGGAGAACATGAACGATTCTGTAAAAGGCTCGAGGATGGTTGCCGACAACACGGTATACTTTCGGGCCCTGAGCCATCGACACCGCCTTGCCATGTAGGCGCGTACAGACATTCCGGACATAGGCTGGACGGCGATGTCTCCCCAGACCAACCCGTGATTTCTAAAGCCGGGAAAGTTGGTGAGCCACAGAAGATGGCCAATCATGTGATCTTCACAGATGTTGTGCGAAAAGTAGTCCACACCGGTGGGCAGATTCGCGTCCTGAGGTATGTTCGGATTGCTTCTAGCGTTCGTGGCATGGTCCAGCTGAGACTTGCGAAACATGTTGCTCTTCCCGACGATGCAAGGTGCAATCGTAGAGGTATTGATGGCACTGTAGAACTTGGCATGCGCAGTGGCCATGAACATCTCATCGAGACGCCCACCACCCTGGGACTTGACTCGCTGGAACGTGTCCGGATTATCGCTGACAATGGCATCGGAGGCAAAGCTTCCTTCATCCCCGGACGTCAAGAGAGACTGGCTGTCCGCGGAATGCCGAGCAGAATAATCAATCAAGTCAACGACGATTGGAAGCTGATGCACAAACTTGTACGGCTTCGAGCTCCCGCCAACCCTGAAGCCCTGGAGTTTGTCAACCATGCGTCCCATGACATTTCCTCCCATCCAGACATTGCAGTCAACAATCCACACGATATCACCTTTGGCCTCTCTGTATGCCCTGCTGAGATTCCGGATCTTGGGATTCGGCCCTAGGTTGACCGTGTTTTCCAGGGCTGCGTCTTCCTCCTCGTACATGACACAAGCGTCCACTTCAGGAAAGTCTTCGACGACTTTCTGAAGGATGGGGCATGCCGCATCCTTATTGTTCTCGACACAGAGACGTACGGAAAACCTGTCTCGGGGATAGGCTTGACGAAAGGACGAGGCTATGCATTCGTAGAGTCTGGGTTCAACACCCTTGACAGGTCGGATTATCGTGACATGAGGTGCGTTTTGGCCAAGGTCTGGAGAAATAGGGGGCCCAGGAATGTGCTTGACGTTGCGGAAACTATAAGAGTCAGATAGAGTCTACTTGAGCAAGCTACGAAGAGGCCTTACATAGTAGTTACTCCGAGGCAGATAACGACGATGACAACAATGCCAAGGATCAAGCAGGCCGCCGCGAGTAATTGCGTGTATGTGTACATTTCAAGCATCTCCAAGCGGGCATACCTGCCAGGTGATAAACCACAAGCGAAAAATGCAAACAAAAAGGCGCAATGGAGAGTTAGATGAAGTTGAGAAGCATTTGAAGGAGTAGTTAGAAGTGACAGTGAAAGTATTACGACCGAGATTTGCTGGAGACAAGCGGTTGGAGATGCCCGACAGCTCCTGCAGTGACCAGCGAATGAGCATAAAGCGAGAGTGGATGCGGGCCACAGCTTCCAATTGAGCAACGGAAGGCTTGGGATGTCCAATAAGTACAGTGAAATGCTCGATTATAGATGAAAAGAATAGATTAATCGATGATGTTTCTCAATTGAATATCGTATGTAGCTATTATGTAGTAAACCTCGTAGAAACAGTATTTGAGTGCTGCTGGTCTAGTGCCTCACAATCTCCCCAAATCGGGCTGGCAGCCTGGCGCCTTGCGCACGAGGCATCAAAGTGGGGAGCTCCAATTCTAGAAAATTTCAGGTTTTCTTCAGCCGCCAACCATTTCTTGTTATCATTCTTACAACCACCATCAACATCTCCGAAGCGTCTACAAAGCTTCAACGCCTCGACTCGGCTGCAACCTCGAGCGAGATTGCCATTGTTCTCCTCAAGAGGCTGGGCAGTGACACGCGTCGCTGAATGGCCACGAGGTTCAATCGTCAGCCATCATCGAGCCTGGGTCATGTCCTAGACAAGTAGGTGATTCTTTTTCCTTTCTGCTATCGCTTTTCCCTTTGCCTTTTCTTTTTCAAGCTGGTCCCCTTGGTCATAATTGAAACGTCGAGTCCAATCTCACGTTCTCAACTCTTCTTCAAGACCTCTTGGAGAGTCTACACCTACCCCTGTTTGCGATGATGACACCATAATCCGAGCTTAGAGTGTCCATTCAGTTGGCCTCAATGAATGCCTTGATTAATAGACTACAACGGTATCTGATGCAACACCCCGTCACCCATATCTTGATTTGCTGTTCTTCGCAGGCCGAGACGTGCTGATAGCTACAGACCAAGATGATCTGGACAAGAAATGGCTGAGATTCAACCATCACCCCCAGAGCCTATTGGTACCCCGCCCTCCTCGGACCCTACTGGGCCGCGGCAATCCCAGCAGCGTGGTCCTTCACCGCATCAGATTTACGCTCTTCCCGCACCAATTCGGACATTTCCCCTTCCGGCTTTCTATCCAAGTAACCCCATATCCTTCTTCCATGTTGTATATGCGTGGTTAGGCCAGCTCTGGTCTCCGCCCCCGGCGGAACCAGCTGTTGTCTATAATGGAGTGTGGTCCGCAGCCACATCTTCAGTGCACATTACCGATGAGGTAGCCACTAGAGCCTTTTGGGAGCAAGGCTTCTATGGAAAAGGAAGCCTCAGTCGAAGTGAGCCAAACTGGCTGAAGCGTGAGCAAGTTCGCCAAGGACTTGCAGACGCCCATGTCAGTGAGATCCTTACTGTGCAAAGACGGGAAGAGCGCATGCGCGCCAAGTGGGAGCGGGCTCGGCTTGAACAGGAAGCCATCCGGCAGACGAGGCTTGATGAGGCCCGCGAGGCTGAGGGACGAGAGGCACAAGCTCGCGAGGCCAATGCACAGGAGGCCAAGACTTTAGCAGCGCAAGTGACCGTGAGGTCAGAGCCTACTATACCCTTCGCAGCTCCCGTGACGTTACCAACAGTCTTCGCGCCGGTCAGCCCTGCAGCCTTGCTGGCCCTTCCGAACTCTCCAGTAGACCTGGCTGAGTTTCTCAATTCCTCGACCAAGCCTCTGGTTGACGAGGTCAAGACGATCACAGAAGGCTCGAGCGATACTGGGACATTACTTGACCACTCATCTGCGATAGACGCGGCTTCAGACAGTCTTACCAATAGCGATGAGACGAGCCCAGAGGCGTCAGCCTTTGCAGAAGAGCAACCTCTAGTTCGTGAGTCCATCGAAGTAGACCTGGCCAAGAACATAGCCGATGGTCAGACTTCCCTTGACAATGATGTCTCGCCGAGCCCATCTATCAATGGATTGGATGGCACCACGACATTGAAGAGACGGAAGAGTGTCCGCTTCTCGCCAAATGTGGAGTCGACAACCTTCCAACTTAGCGATCCTCCCAGCCCGAGTCACTCGGCCGCAAACGGAAAGACGAACGGGCTAGCAGATATCAATGCCGCGTCACCGGTGACTTTGAACGGTTATTCTAGCGCTGATAGGGATGTAGCGATCGCTGCCACCCAGAAGCCTGTGCTCAAGAACATGGAACACCTTCAACTCATGCCAGAAGAAGCCTTCTTCCTGAGTTTTGGTTTAGGGGCTCTAACCATTACTGACCCTGCCTCGGGCGACTCACTATCTTCTGTTGATCTTCTGAGACTATTCCGGCAACATTCGTATTTCCCTCCACGCAACGAACCAGATGACCCTGCTCTTCAGCCCGACGATAACTTTCTCGTCCACTATGCGGTCTACCATCACTTCAGGTCACTGGGATGGGTGCCTCGTGGTGGCATCAAGTTTGGTGTCGACTGGCTTCTCTACACACGAGGTCCCGTCTTTGATCACGCTGAATTTGGCCTGATTGTCGTTCCGTCGTACTCTGATCCTCTATGGAAAGAGGCTGGAAAACAGAACCCACAGAAGACGTGGCAATGGCTCCACGGCACTGTTCGCGTGCTATCTCATGTTACCAAGAGCCTTGTGCTAGTGTACGTGGATGTACCCCCGCCGACCAAGTTCGAAGATGCCTTGAATAAGGGCGTTGCCGAGGCTTTGAAGCTGTACAAAGTTCGAGAGGTCATGGTAAAGCGATGGTCGAGCAACCGCAACAGGTAGCGAGTCTATTTGCGGGCTTTACCGGCGGTGTAACAGGAGACGACGTCTGTGAACACACGGCTTTTTGCAATCTGGATATTGGACTTGTAGGGGAACACGATGGCGTTGACGGAACTTGTCGTTCGCTTATGGGCGGAATACCTTGTATCTTGTACTATGAGTAACCGACTGCTACCGGTTGAGATATCTCCCTCGCAGGGACCTCAATGTTTATGTATCATGATTGCAAACGTTCACCAGATCTTACATCGCACTACATACGTGACTGCTAGATTGAACCCAAGAGGTAAGCCTCACAAGCCTCAAAGGTCATGTGAGGATTCCGCATCGGCTCAGTTCGCACTTCGGCTTCTGACTGAGGATATCGACGGGTCCAAGAAGGCGGGGTTTGGCCGAAGCACCCCACATGAAGCTCTGTATCCCTTTTGGCCGAGGTACGCTCATGATGTGAGGTACGTGGATGTTATGATGGCTCGCTAGCTCAAGCTCCAATTCTCTTCCAAGTAAATGTTGTCTCTGCGCTTTTTGTCCGTATAGAGACGTAACTAAGGCCATCTTTATCAACCGCCATGATCTCCCATCGGGCTGTTGCCCGGAGCTGCAGATCGATTGCTCGCTCAAGCACCGGTCTATTAACTCTTAGACGTACTCTTCATAGCTCACAAAGCCACCTGCGAGCGAGTGCTCGAGGAGATAATGGGCCCGTATACCCATTCGAGTCGCCCAACAAGGGCAAACTGCTATTCGACCACACGCGGCAGAGCATGACGACCCAGAACCAGGACAAAGCTCCTATATTCAAAGCAAAGACTACTCTAGACGCCACAATAGGCGAAAATGAGCCCATCAGCGTCTCCAGCGGAGATCGCTTCATCCAGATCGAAGACAAGAAACGCGGCGGATGGACAAGGCTCAGCTCAGTGGTGCTTCGCGATAGCTGTACATGTCTAAAATGTACGGATCCCGCGTCAGGCCAAAAGAACTTTGCAACAACAGACATACCCTCTGACATCGCAATCGAAAATATCAGACTTAATGACGACGGCGTGGGTATTTCGTTCAGCAACGACATCCGCCGTCTGTCCGAGGGCGGCCACGAGATGGTCCTCGCATGGTCCTCGATCGAGAAAGCCCTTGGGAGAAGAGACATCGAGAAGCTGCCGTACCCTCGCCAAGACGCCGTGTATCCTAAGACGGGGCGGACGTTTTGGGATACCAAGACAATCGAGTCGCGGATCCGCAAGATTGACTACAACGACTTTATCAAGGGCGACGACGCCTTCTGGCACACCCTCCTCGACCTCGCGAACCTGGGCCTCGTCTTTCTCAAGAACGTACCGCACGATGAAGCCTCCATCGTCAACATCACGACGCGCATCGCGAACGTCAAGGAGACCTTCTACGGCCGCACCTTCGACGTGCGCGCAAAGCCCGACGCGGAGAACGTCGCTTACACGAGCGGCTATTTGGGCCTGCACCAGGATCTGCTGTACCTCGAGAGTCCCCCCGCGATCCAGCTGCTGCACTGCATGGAGAATTCATGCCACGGCGGCGAGTCGCTTTTCAGCGACGGCCTCCGCGCGGGAAAGCTGCTGTGGCTGCAAGATAGCCCCGTCGTGAACAACCTCGCCCGCGTGCGCATTCCGTACCACTACGAGAAGCACGGCTACTTCTACCGTCAGAAGCGCTCGCTGCTGGACGTAGGTCCCGACGGAAACCTCGCAGCCGTGTACTGGAGTCCCCCGTTCCAAGACCGCTTCCAGCTCCCCACCGTCGACGTGCGGGCGTGGCTCGAGCCCGCGCAGCTCTTCGACGGGCTCATCAACGACCCGGACGCTATGTACCAGATGAAGATGGCGCCGGGCGAGTGCGTCCTCTTCGATAACCTGCGTGTCATGCACGGGCGAAGGGCCTTTGATGTCGGCGGTGGATCGCGCTGGCTCAGGGGTGCGTACATCTCGCGTGAGGATTTCGTGAGCCGTGTGCTGCACGTTCCGGAGGGGTTGGCGGCTGAGTATCGCGACGACGTGGCATGGAGTCGCGCGGCTGAGGATGGCGAGTTGAGGGCTTCACCGTGGTTTGACAAGGTTAAGAAACAGGTCGATGGTGTTGTTGAGGGACTTGAGGCAAAAGGAGCTACAGTGTTAAGTGAAGAACACTATGCGCAGCTAAACTGCTGAGCATGGGACATGGTACGGCGTTGGTTGATGGCATAGCGAGACCGCTGTTGATAGATCGATAAGCTCACAATGATAAAATCCTAGTCATGCTTTTTCCGCAGTCACCCGTACGCCCAAACCCATCCCTAATGGCATAAATCGTGAAATCATTCAGGCTTTACTATCATTCCCACTTTTTGGCCTCGACACCCTCCGGAGGCATCGTCTCTACCGTGCGATCCTTGACATCGTTCCAGTCCGTGCTGAGGCTGGTGCCGTTGCTCTCGGTGAAGCTCTTCATCATGGCGCGCTGCTGCTCCGGGCTGGCGCCCTTGAAGAGCTTCTTGAAGAACAGGTTGACATCTTTTTCGTCATCCGAATCTTCGTCGGCGCCGACCTTGTCCCAGTCTTTGGGGCCGGTGCGCGAGGATGAGGGGTATGACATGGCAGGCTTGGATATTTCGGGTGCTTTGGCCTTATCCTCTGCAGGCTTCTTCTCCGTAGGGGCGGGCTCTGCTGCCTTGTCTGCTGCATCCATGGCCTTTTGCCGAGCTTCCTTGAGGATCTTAAATTGTCTGAATGATTGTTAGCATATCTACGTCAATGTGATCATGGAGCACATACTCGGCTTCTTCGGCGGCTGCAGCATCTCCTTCGGTGTTGGTGCTCTCCTGGCGCTCGCCCTTGAGCTGCTTCCATCTGCCAGCCGTCTTTTTCTTGAGGCTCAGCTCGACCTTGTTGGGCGTGACTGTGTGTTTGGAAGCAAAAATATCAATCTCGCCCCAGAGATCAAGTGTAAATGGTTTTTCGTCGCCGTTGGGGTAGATTACAGAGTCAAGCTGCACGGAGAAAGGGCTGTACTGGACTTCTAGCTTGTCATCGTTGACACCCTTGGAGAAGATGGAGACCGACATGGTCGAGTCGTTCTGAAAGTCCTGCAGTCGCAGGGGCGTGTCCGCGGGAACCACAGGTTTGGGGGGAAGGGCAGCAGTTGGCTTGCTCACTTCAGGCTTCTTCTTGGGCTCCAAATCCGCAAGCTCTTTCTGCTCGGGCTTTATCTTCGTTGTGAGCTTTCGTGCTGGATCATTTGGCTCAAGCTTATTCATGGCGAACAGAATTTGCATTCGCAGAGTGCTGGCCATCCGCCATTCCTTGGCTTGGGCCGGTCCCTTGCTTTCATATGGGAGGCCCTCGCCTTTTGTCTTGTTGATCTCATCCGTCTCCGCCTCGCGCTGGGCCTCCTCTAGCGTCACCGTGTAGAAGCCATTCTCGTCCGTCCGTGCTTCTGCGGGATCTTCCTTCTCAACTGCTGGCAAACCCTTGACGAGACGCATGGCGTACACGCAGCAGGCATCAGCGTTGGCGTATTGCCCGAGGCGGAAGTAGGCGACGGCACGGCGGTAGTGGGCTTCGACGATGAGGGGTCGCTTGTTTCGCTCGTATGCTGTAAACCAGGCGAGGTTGGCATCGTCGAGGGCTTCTTGGAATCGCTGCTTGCTGATGAGGGCCTTGGAGCGGGCGATCAGCCAGAGCGGATTCGGGGAGACTTTGAGGGCGGCCGAGAGCTTAGCTATGGCGTCGTCCCAGTTTCTGGCATCGGCAGCGGCGAGGCCCTGCTGGGCCTGCGTGATATGGGACATGGCGAGTGTGTTTATATCGATGAAGTGTTCTTCTTGAGGACTGTAACTGGAATAAGACAAAGCCTTTATAAGAAAGAGATTGTTGGTTGTGAGGTGGAAGCTCTAACTCAAGGTAGGCTGCCTGCAGCTCGAGAGTAACTAATGATGATGGTTGGTTCTGGAAGCTTTGGTGGGGCAGATAGTCACTACCTACAACTTTATCACGACTCGACTCCATAAGGTAAGGTAGTTAACCAAAAAGCGCAAACCATCACTCATTTAGCATAAACAAAATACAGCAGCCATATAATACATCAGCCCATGAGCTCTAGAGACCCGTACAGCTACTCCTTCTGCCGACCGCATACCTTTCTCCGCTGGAAATTTCGCTCAACCAACCTAGGCATGAAGCAAGCCAGAACTAACCTGCCCATACGGGTCTACCTTTCCGAGTTCAGTAATACATAAAAGAGCTTCAGTTACATCCGAGACTTTTGTCTCTTTCATTTTTTTATGATTTCTCCCCAAACACACTCATACGAAATAAGTTACACGAAATGGGCCAGCAGCAGTCATCCTACGGGCCAACGCCTGAGTCCAGTGCTTCGCCGCAGTCATTACCACCTCAAGATGAAGAAGGTCGGAAATCTCAGCCTCCAGCCACACAGGACCTGAACCAACCACTTGGTCTCCCGGCCTTCTTCCTTATCAGCAGCAGCAGCAATATCCAGGGCAGAAATTTCCGGAACCTCCTCGTGGCTAGCAGCCTCCACAGCAGTAATGCCCAACTCCCCTTAGCTTGCAGTCTTCACCAGCTGCCTCCGAACAGCTCCCTTCAAGCCACTACCTTATCCCACCGTCAGGCGATGTTCAGCAAGGCCAACCGCAGCAGCCCTCAGACTTATCCCACAGCCAGTCGCTCAACTTCAATATCCGGCCGACACCCGCTTCAATGGGCTATGATCAATTACAGACAGCCTTGTTGTTTCCTATAGACACCGCATCTGATATAAGGTTACTTCACTTGGCCGTGGTGGGCGTGGGTGATATCGACTGCGACTAGCTGACGCTCCGTACCGTCCTTATATCTCCCAAATACGATAACCCGTGGAGAATTGCACAGCTTCTTGGAGATTACAATAGCTGTTTCAAGACCAACCTCCTGCATGTCATTGAGAGAAAAAATACTGCCATTCGCAGATAGCCATCCTGGCCCTTCTCAGAGGACCGCTGGTGAACGACATATACAACCTGGACAGAGCTTTGAACCGCACCAAGACAGACAAGCATACCCTTAAGATAGACAAGGATACCCTCAACGACATCCTTCTCTGTCGTTCAAACGCAGATATGAGAGTCATCATGGTTGGCTATCAGTGTGTCCACGGCCGGTGGTTACTCCACGATCTCAGGCACAGGATCGCTCGCCCTCTCTTCTGTATATACAGCTTAGCCCTCTTCACATTCCGTTGTGAAGATAGTGCCCCCGTGATTCCCGCCGAGGTCGATCACCAGGTAGCCGTGCTCCAACGTGCAATTGAAGGTCTGCTCAGCGACAAGACCATCGAGAGCGCTGTCGCTATCGGCCAGGTATTTGCAGGCAACAACAACGCGCAGCTCCTTGTAATCTACCAAGAGTACCAGAAAAAGTATGGCTTTGACTTGGACCTGCTCATTCAAACGAAGGTCCGCGGTGACATCAAGGACGCGCTTCTCTACATGGTGTATCATGTTTCGGCCCCCGCCTCAAGTGCCGCAGCGAGATCTTAAAAATACGCAATCATCGACTCTTTTTCAACAGGCTTGTCAGCCTTTACTGGGACAAGAAGCGTTTCAACGCTGCAAGGGATAGTTACATCATATGGAGTGGCTCTGCTCTAAGTGATGATATCAGGTCTAATCTTGATGGGGAATGCAAACGTGTCGCTCTAATGTTGACCGGGGAAAGGCCTGAGTGGTGGAACGCCGATGAATAAGTAACAAGTAACTTAAATTGTGCTCAGCGATAAAACAGATCAAAGGTTTATTAATTCAAGTATGTCAACCTATAAGTAGACGCTGTTTTTCGACCGTCATCGTCTATAATTCCGTAGCGATTAAGCACCAACACCATGCATATAAATTTCCTTCTATTAAGTTAGTGGCCAGGGGCCACATTCATACCTGTCAAGGCCGGCCGAAAACCTGTCTATTATGACACCTCTATACCCGCAGTCAAGGCTGCTTCCCGTTCTCTTTCAACACCCAGCTTGGCACAAGCTTTTCCTCAGGAAACCTCCGAGCGAACATGCCTAGAGCCTTGATGGTGAAGCTGAACTTATAGTTGGGATACGAGATCATGCACGACTTGTTGAAGACGCCCTCGATGGCCTCCTGCAGCCACTCTCCGTTGGGTTGCTGGCGGTCCATGATGAACTGGATACCCCGTCTCAGGGGCTCCACGTCGGGGTATTCCGCCTCCATCAGACCGACGAGCGCCCAAGCTGTTTGCACGACGAGGGAGCCCGACGAGTGCTCTCGGTATTCCATTGTTTCACAAGCCTGTACAAGTTAGCACATGATTCACCAACAGCTAAGCAAGGATAGTACCGTACCCTGTAGCTTTCTGACCAGCCGCCATCGGGTCGTTGCTTGGAGATGAGGAAATCACATCCGCGCTTCGAGTTTGGACCCGTGACGTACGTCTGGCCAACGTGCGCCATGCTCTCGAGGGCAAACATGGTGGCATAGGTGAAGCAGATGCCCCAGCTTCCGTACCATCCGCCGTCTGGTCGCTGGTTCGTCTTGATCCAGTCCGTCGCTTTTCGGATTAAGCTCTGCACTTCATCGGCCCTGTAATTCGGCCAGTGCTCGCTGAACAGCGACATGGCTGTCACGCAGGCCGTGGTGCACTCCGGATAGTCATACTCGACCATGATGCGCCCAAAGACTTCGGCGGCATTAAGCAGTTCGAGACGCTGGCTTCCTCTTCGGATCTCATAAGACCCCATGCCGCCGGTTTCGTTTTGATATAATAGTAGAGTGTCGACTGCGTCGAATATGCGTTGGTCCTCCAGCACTTGCGGAAACCCCTCCGACGTTTGCAGTAGGATGATCGCTTTCAACGCCTCCGAGATACAATCGCTGACTCCATAACCCTGGTCTTTATTACTAAACGGCCAGCCACCTTTTCGAGGCTGGCGGTAACACTTTTCTTGGTCCACGCAGTTTTCCCGGATCTGCTGGCGCTCAAGATAGTGCAACGACTTCATGAGCATGGGTCGAAATTTCTCATCGTTGTGTAAGCCAGCTTCGAAGACTCCTTGGATTAGGAAAGCTGTATCCCAGCACTGGACACCATTGGTGCCGTTGACGAGCATACCCTCGTCCTTGACCCATAAGAACTCCTCGAGACGCTCTATATGCCTCTTGACACTGTAGGCGTCTGGACCATCGCGAGCATAGCACATGACGGTATTCATGGCGGCGTTGACGGGTGCTAGATCGGCATAGTCCGTGTTGGCATCCTCCATGTCAACCTGCAGGCTGACCCAAGCTTCCGCCTTTTCCTTAATTATATTAGGTCTTAGGTATGGGTTCCAGATCTTGGCTAGAAGCCAGTTGGCCGTATTCAACAGCCATGACTTGGGGTAGTAATTGTCGATATCAGTTATGCTGTTCCGGTGGCTGGCCCAGTTGATTTCAGCATGAGGTTGGATAAATAGCTCCTCTTTCAGAGCTCGCGTGACCTCAGTCTCCTCACAGCTCCATCTTTTCGAGTACAGATAGCCCATGGGTAGAAATACCATGCGGATGTGAATCCACCAACGCCATGGCGCAAAGGGGACCCAGTCCGGGAGAAGCCAAAGTTCCGGGGGAACTGGGTTGACGATATCCCAATCAGCTATGCCCAGCACAGCTAGCCAGAACTTGGCCCAGTGCGGCGCGTATAGAGCACCTCCCAGCTTATGAAGAGTCCCTCTGGCTTTCACCATCACGGGCTCCTCAGGGTCCACGCCAATGAGTCGAAGAGCCGTGTAATTGAGGGCAGTACCGAAGGCGCTGCTTTCGCCTTCGATATGTAATCCCCAGCCCCCATCTTCAGGATGAGCTCGTGCAGTCAAGTAATTCTTGATCTCGGTCGCATACGCAGAGGAAATTGGTGTCTTGGTGATGTACCAGCTGAAAACGACGCCGGGGAGGAGGAACATGGGGCCGCCATATTCACAGCCCCAGTGACCGTTAGGAAGTTGAAGCTTTTCGAAGAACTCAAGGCCATTCTTGGCGGCAGCCAATGGATTATCGGGCTTTGGAAGATCGGGGAGGTCCTGTATAGTTCGAGGACCGGTTAGCATTAAACAGGAGGGACCAAGCAGTTGAATCGCACGTACCAGAGGCAGATTCAAGTACCATTTCTCAGCGTAGCTTTGAGGCCATTCCTCTGCAGCCTTGCTATCCGAAAGGTAGTGCCACGTGTGGCGGCTCTCGTCATCCTTGAGCCTCCATCTCGTCTTGTCCGTCTTCCCCTCGATGCGCGGCTGCTTGGGAAAAGGTCGGCCATCTTTCGTTTCTGATTCGGAGTCGGCAGCGCGCTTACGCGACTTAGCCGTAGCCGTGCTGACGTCACGTCCAGTCGCAATCGTCATTTGGTCTCGGCCAGCTTCAATGAGAGGTGAAAGAGTGGTTTAAGAGAGCGATTGTAGAGGCGGTGGAGGTAGATTTAACTGATTGATCCGGAGAAAACATGTGCTTTTGCGCTTCTACCACCTGCGCCGCGGACTCCGGCGCCGGCAACTGCCGAGAGTACCCCTTAAGTTCCCCGGATTTCAGCGGTTGGCCCCTGGAGACACAACTTGCAACGGCATCATCGCGTGGAGAGTGAGACATTCACACAACCATCGCGGATTCGACTCCTACGTCTCAATTGTTCCTTCAAAGGCTCAATACTATAGGTGGTACTTTTCCAACGTCAAGCGACAATGGACGTATTAGGAACCAACGCCCGACCCTATGCGACAGGATCGGGCAACATCGACAATACTGATACGAATACGACGGCGGCCAATCCGAACGTCGGGACAGTTGTGGCCCGCATTGAAGGTATCCTCTCGCGGGTCATTGATGCATTGTCCGACTGCCAAGAGCTGTCAATCACATTCTCGACGCGAAGATCGTCTCGTCGTGGTGCAGGTGCACAATCCGGTGAAGTTCATTTCCCTGGGCGCAACCAGCAAGAGGCTACCAAATTTGGTAAGAACTTTCTTTGCATAGTAACTTACAGCATAGAAATTTGTTTCTGATCTTTTGCTAATACGCAAAAGCACGCGTGCTTCTCATTCTTCAGCTATCGCACGATGCTCTCGTATCCGGGACAATCCTGACCAAGCGGTTCGTTGGCTCTCTTGCGCACTTTGCTGCGGGCTAACGAAGCCCCCTCTAAACAGACACATCTATTACCAACACCAGGATCTTTTTGATAAGCAAAGCCAAGTGGACGACCTCGTGGATGATATTGCTTTCACACTGGGGCTAAGCCGTGGCGATCTAAACATTGTGCGTCTCTAACAGCTGTCGTCCCACCAACTTCTAACAATTACCACAGGTCGCCGCTTCAAAAGGCATCTTAGCGGGACCATTGACCATACATCTTACCGATGGAAGCACCTTAGATCCTCGTTCTGGTGATTTGGTAGGTATTGCATCTCTACAAGTCGACACTCATCTAATGGTGTCTTGTGTAGGGAGTTGCTATTCCGACAATCCAGTCCGTTTCTGGGATCCATCTCCACGACGTCAGATAGGTTCTAGTTGTTGAGAAAGATGTAAGGCGCATTCTCTTTTGTTTCTCGGTAAAGCTTATACATATAGGCCATCTTCCGCTCTTTGTGCTCCTCCCAGTTCTGGAGAACGTCTCTGTTCGGCCCTGGTGTGCTCGTCACTGTAGGTTGCGAAAACCTTCTCTTTGTGACTGTCACTTAACCCGAACAGGCCAAGGGGTATCCGGATCTAACCACGCGATCGTTCCTGAATTATGTTCGCAATAGTTACCCCCAACTGCCAATCATAGCATTGGTCGATTACGATCCCGACGGCGTGAGGATCCTCCGATGCTATCGATATGGATCCGACAGACTCAGTCACGAAGCTGACCTCGACATTCAAGATACGCGATGGCTAGGTATCAAATCGGCCCAGCTCATGCGAGAGTGTGCCGCCGTAGAGATTCCCAGCCCTGATGCCAGCAACCAGAACAGTCAGTCGTCGCAAGTATCGATTACATCAACCTCATGTCGAGATCCAGTATTGTATCTGAGCTCAAGAGAACGAACAGTGGCAGTCTCGACTCTGAAGAAGCTCGCTAGCGCTCCGTCGAGTGACATGGAAGCACTTGAGATGAGACGAGAACTACAAGTGATGATTGCTCTGGGGGTCAAAGCGGAGATTGAATGGTTTGACGACTCTGGGGACATTTGTCAATGGCTCGACTGTGAGATTGGTACTGCACTATCTGCTGGCTCCGAGTGAAACCATTAAGGCAGACTAATGGTTTGAAATGATCAAGACCTTTTTTGCTGAAGGCGGTTCTGTAGAAAGCAGATCTGATAATCAGATCGAAGACTCTGGAGATTTTGGTCTCAAACTACCCTACACTAATCATCTCCACACTGTGCGAAAGCTGCGGGGTACTCTTCTACACAGTCCCCTCATTTTCATAAAATTTTATATCCTTCACAGGAAACAACACCAAGCACCTCACCATGGCACCCAAACTCACAGAAGACGAGATTGATGATCTCATCTACTTCTCTCGAGCAGGCGAGCAGGAGGATCTCACGGAGGCCATCAAGAGTCTCGCCGAGCGAGAATCTGCCAGCCCTGCGGAGATCATAGCAGCCGCCCAAGACAGCGCCAAGTCCACATGCCTGCATATGGCAACTGGAAACGGTCATCTAGGTACGAATTCTACTTTGCTATAGACTCTCACTCTAGCTTGAATAGCCTGTATCCTTGGTGAAAAGCTCTATAAATAGTGCTCAATTAACATGACTTCCAGAAATCGTCAAGCAGCTAGTTCAATACTTTGATAATCGACCAAAGGAGCAGAAGCAGGCATTCCTAGACGAGGCCAACGAGCACGGCAACACCGGTCTACACTGGGCAGCACTAGGCGGACATCTCGAAGCGGTCAAGCTTTTGATAGACCAGGGCGCTTCTCCCGCGCTCGCCAACGAGCAGAACTATGTCCCGCTGGATCTCGCCTACTTTAACCACAAGAACGACGTGGCGCAGTACTTTCTAGCGGCGGCGGGAGCGTTGGAGGATAAGAACCAGGAGGAAGGTGGTCTGAGCGCTGCTGTTGAGTCCGTGGAGATTGAGGGTGGTGAGGATACCAAGGCGGATGAGAAGATTGAGGAGAAGAAGGAGACTTCCTGAGTCATGGCCGTGCCCTGGAAAGGAAACAAAGAATTCAGTTTCTTGGGCAGAAGGGATGGAAAATCAAAAGAGGTGAATAGGATGGGCTGGCTGTCAACATCACTGGATGGGGGCGGGACGGAGTTATAAGGTTACAGAGACAATATATTTGCATTGTTTGAAGCTCCACGTTACATTATCTTAAAACATTGTCTTGGTGTTTGAAATATAGAAGGAAGAGCAGCAAAGATAGTGTCATGATAAGGCTGCAAGCGTGCGAGACTAGCTCCTTTCATGGCCCTTTGAGCATGGTCCTGATTTCTCCTCCAGTTCTACGATATGCAGATTGACCACGAGCTAGGCCTCACACTCTTTTTTGACAGTTTCTTTGGCAGAATCCATATTCGAAGCACACATCTTGTGCCTTTGGTTAATAGGGACCGCAGCAAAGAAAGTAGCCCTAAGTGTTTGGCTTAAAGATATAAAGAGACCAAGGGACTTGATAGGAAATGGCCAGTCGCTAACAATCTTCCTGCTTGTATCTCAGTAACTAAGATTATCGATATAATTCTCCGAGATATCACGTCAACCTTGAATCGTATACGATAGTTCTAACTTCATCACCATAACTTCGAAAAGGTGCCAGTGAAAGAAACAAAAACGGCACTCGGTAGTAAGTTGGTCTTTGGAACAGTGTATGGCTTAGTTTTGGTAGTGAGGACTGCTTAAAGGGAGCGTGAATACTTGGACAGAACAGCTGGATGCTTGCATCAACAAATTGTTAATAACAATTAACCTGTCTGCTCAAAGAACCGCCCCGACTCAGCGTATGTTCAAAACTCGACGGAAGACAAAGAACGCCCGAACAACTATTTGGAACAATAAAGTATGAGCTACATAAAAGGAGCGCTCACCAGAGAATTAACACGATTTCACCCATCACGCCGTAAGCGCAATCGTATCGATTCCACCACCAACCGCAACACAAACCGCCAAACCACCCACAAGGCACTAGATCATTTACTCATCGTCAAAATGTGTCTCTTCTTGAAGCTCGAGTTTGACTGTCTCGAAGGCGGAATTCGACACAGCAAAAGAACCGACGCCATCTCCAGATGCGACAACCCTCTCGGCTGCATGGCCGGAGATGCGGTCGCAAGCCTATCCTTCATGCAGGAAAACTTCGATATCGAAGAGCTGGATGATGATGAGTTCAGAATTCTCTACATCGGCGGAGACTGCGAGAAGTGCGCTCAGAACAAGAGTAGGGAGCTTGAGGAGAAGAACAAGGCGTTGACTGACATTGAAGGCGACCTTGCTGAGATGACCCAGGCCCTTGATGAACTAGATGTCAAGAGCCAAAGCAATAACGAGGAAAAGCCTCAGGCTAAGCTCGGGCAGCTTCGTGACGAGCGAGGAACCTGCCGGCCTGAAGGCATCTGTGCCTCGGGAACATGTACAGGACCGGTAACCGTCTCCATCGATGGACGCAAAGGGAGCTTTTGTCAGGGGCACACGTGCGCAGCTCAGGACTGGGGTTGCCTCGCTGATATTTCAACGACCAAGGTTAGTCCTCAGTATGCCATCTATTGCGCTCTCCATACTTGCAGTCGAGTGGGCTGCGCCATGAGGATCGCAGATTTCTCGTCTGTTTTCTGTGCAAGACATCATAAGGGCTACAAGTGAGGGTATCTTGAGAACATTGTACGGGTAGACCATGGTAGGGGATGGAGCCTCGCCGCGAGAGGCTACTATCTCGCTATGGGATAGGGGTGAGCGTAGAGTGGTAGGTAGGTATGCTGTACCGACTGGGGATACTAAGTTTGAGTGAAATATACAGTTCTCAGACGATTCCTGTCCTTATTAAATTTGACAGGTCAAAATGAGTAGTAAAGATCATAAAAATACTGGATACAAAGGAAGAGCGTGCTGCAGATCTGACATTTCCAGCTACAAATAGCCTCAGTCTTGGATGTTATTACTGATTACCTTGCTCACTAAAAGGAGCTTTCTAAAAGCAACTCCTCGGGATCATGGAATTGCCTCCCTCTAATAGCTCTCACGAAAATTACCCCTGGCCTTTTAGATACTTGCCCCATCGCTCGCAGCAATCGCTTCTGCCGCAAGCTGAGCCGTATAAAGGGCCCGAACAATGCTTTTACGATGCGAAACACAATCCCCGATAGCATATACGCCCTTCACCGATGTTTCCATAGTCCCAGGATCGACCTTGACCAAGCCGCCATCGGCGAGCCCCAAGTTCAACTCCCCAATAAAGTCCAGGTCTACTTTGCCCTTGGGCCAGTGGATCATGAAGGCCTGGCTGCTGAAACCGCCGTTTTTGAACATGACGACGATTTCCTTGTTGAGTCCTTCGCCCCTGTACGCGAGACGTTCGATGGGGCGATTTTCGACCTCGACGCGTTTCTTGAGTGTTTTGGAGCCGGTGTCTTTGATATGCTTGGCGAGCTTGTTCGCCAAGCTGATGTTGTCGTTGGTGAATATGACCGCTTTGTTGGTATAGCGTAGGGCTAGGCGGGCGAGATGGATTGCCACGTCTACTTTTGTGGTGGCATCGACAGCCAGGATGCTGCTGGAGTAGGCCCCTGTATCCGGTGCTCCGTGTGATAGAACATCGTTGAAGCTACAGACATGTTGTTAGTACTCAGTAATAGCATCGTTAATTAACTTGCATTGCTTTCGACCAGGCATCCTCGTATCCCGGAATATTCGGGAACTCGTCTTCCCAGCCAGGAGCCAAGATTATTCTCTTGCCAACAAACGTTGTCATCTCTCTGGCAGCAACCTCAACTCTGAACAAACCGCCCTGGCCAGGTTCGGTACGCTCGATCTTGACGACCTGGCCCTGGACGAGATTCACTTTGGGCTCATCCAAGAGCCCATCTCGTATAATGTCTCGCAAAACATGCGGAGGGTTTGGCCGTTCAAAGACGAGGGGAAACCTGTGAATGGTTCTGGCTGCATCTACGCGATGTCTGCCGGAATCAAAAAGGGCGACTTGGTAGTCCTGCTGTGCCAGGTCATGTGCTGCGGCGAGACCGGCTGGCCCGCCTCCAATCACGAGGACATCGTACTCGAAGGGGGGATAATTGTAGCCTGACGCGGCCGCTGCCAATGTGCAGAAGAAGAAGAACTGTCTGATCTTCATTGTTGCTGTGTTGTGTGATAGGGATTAGTCCGTGGCGCACTGGTGACTGGTTCAAAGGAAGGTAGAATATCAGAATAAGAAAAATTCAACTGGTTGAAATTACTGCTGAAACAATTAGTGCTATTGATGCACGCAGTCATACCCTTCACTTAGTTAGTTGATGTGTGCTAATGTGCTCATTTTGATCCGACTTCTTTGACGCAGAAATGAAGCTACACACGATGCAAGATCTAACCTTATCGATCTGAGTTACTGGGTTCTAAGGCCTGGATACTGAGCCCCTATTGTTTTCCCTTTGATCATCCTGCTGGGCTATTCTGATGGCCTCTATGGT
The DNA here is from genome assembly GCA_017140175.1 of Fusarium staphyleae. Lineage (NCBI taxonomy): Eukaryota > Fungi > Ascomycota > Sordariomycetes > Hypocreales > Nectriaceae > Fusarium > Fusarium staphyleae. Next base: position 45,788 of record JADDON010000349.1, read on the forward strand.
TTCCATGAAATTATGGACTAGTCACAGATATACTCGGCCATGAATCTAGACCCCTATGATTTCTCTTCCTCTTCTTGCTTACGATCCTGAGCTCTAGTCTAAGTTCGGGGTGAGCCAGCAGGCATTTTGGGATACAGCCTGATTGCTAAGCTCTTAGTGATGGTCGCTGCAGCTGCTACATTCGTATCCTGTACGACTCTGTTGATAAACGCCAAGGCGACGTGGATGGCTGTGGCTGGCGTAGTGTCCGAAATGGTAAACTTCTACTCCGTAACTTACCCAACTAACGTTGGTTGCCCGACGATCACTTTATGATTTGTTACTTAAAAAATGGACGCCTGAGGCTTTCCCCACACACACTCCCACACACAGCACACATCTAGACACCCTAGACATCCAACATCCTAGACATCTCAACAGCCTCGTCGACATGCAGTGCCCCAGAGCCTGCTTCTCAGCTGCTGCACGATTCTGCCTCTTGCTCACCAACTGCATACGGGCGTCAGGGATTATACGAAGTTACCCCCTTATTCTGCCTGATGTCTCGGGCCTCGATACCATGATATAATAGCTGCAAGTTAGTACTACCTACCTTATTCACCTATCGACAGCCCAAAACCTCGTTCCAAAAACCTATCCACAAGTCGCTCTTGGTTCTACAATGCTACAAACCATGGTCATTGCAAAGTCTCCCAATTTCTCGCTTGTCCTTTTGCTTTTCTTGGCCGTTGGGGTTGCTGCTGATGATGATGATACCGAGTTCCTCTTGAACATCTTCACTGACATTGGCCCGTGAGTTCGTTTTCTAGCTCGATATTATCGCTGCAAATCTGACTATCACAAAAAAGGCTTCTCGCACTATTCGGGGAGCAATTTGCCCGACAGTTTCTCAGCGAAACATTTACTTGGACCGACCATGTGATCTTTGCCTGTGTCCCTTTGGGGATTATGACTGCAATCTCGGGTGCGATTCGTGTTCAAGGCCACAATATTCTCAAAGCGTGTATTGGACGTGCCCGTGAGAATCAAGCAGCTGCTGAAATCGATTACATGTCCTCTACATCAGGCGAGGTCTGCGAGCTCTTCAATAGACAAGGCATAGTTCGGATGATGGGAGAGTCAGATATCGCCCAGCTTATTATTCTTCCAGATCAGTTTCCACAGCCAGGGAAAGCGCAAGTAGATCTACGTTGCGGAATTCATACACTGCAATCAGCAACAGAGGATGGGATCGTGGACGGGCAAGGTATTATACTCAGACCGCGTGCTACGACACAGAGAAGGCGTGCTAACATCACCTGCCGATAGAATACCGCAGTCGAGCTAATTTCACTCTGTGGAAACCGTTTAAGCGCTCCTCTTCGTCTTGGAAAACAGTCCTAGACGAAGAGCAAAACGAACCTAACCAAGATACCATGCTTGGAGAGAAGAACGCTCAAGATGATGGTAGAAGATTGAAAGCAGACTGGCGTTCTCTTAGGTCCCCCAATCTTCAGCTAAACGTCCAGTCTAGGGGGATATCCGAAAGAAGACGAAGAATCGAACTTCACTTAGCCGCCTGGGTGGCGGCCAGTATACAGATTGGCCTGCTCATCATCGCTGTGGCCACAACCCATCTTACCCCCGGTTTTGACAAGAAGCACTGGGGATTGCCCTGTTACCTCAGTGGTTCTATTCTTCTTGTCCTAGGTATGATTGCCTGCTCATTTGCCATTGAACGGAGTACTATAGAGTATATATGGAAACTGTCAGAGTCTCCGAATGCGCCAGCGAAGAGCGTTGTACGATATCCAGCCCCGGGGCCTCTCGAGACCGGTTCACAGGACCCGTCAGCGTCCCAGACGAACTTACCGACATCTTCAACAGAGGCGTGTTCGGTCCCTACAGGAAATAAACATCTGGAAGAGCGGCACCCGACTCAGTTTCGCTTGTTTTGGATCCAGCGCACCCAGAGAGTCAACGATCAGGATTTTGGTTCGTATGTGATCTATGGTGGAGAGAGGGACCGGATAATGACATCAAGCCGGAGCGAAGACGTGAACGACAAGCAGAACCGGACTAATAAAACTGGAAAACCCAACCGAAACTCATCAGAGGACCCGAAAAGCAACACAGATGCAGCTATTTCATCAACCAAAGATCGGCCACTGCGGTTGAAACTGTCACCGTTTATTGCAGTCTTCGCCGGCGGTGCAGGCTTTACGGTACAGTTCATTGGCCTGAGAGCACTGCCATGGCCCTGTGCTGTTTCGCACCTCGGCGCTATCATTGTCATGGCCATCATCAGAGCCCTAATTCGACGTGGACTTGGAGAAGTTCCACTGACTCGTCCGGCGGTGCAAAATTACGAACTCGACTTCCTGGCCACTCGACTCGTCGCCTCTAGGTGCAACATGTTTCAATCCTCTGAGATAGAAAACGGGACCCCGGAACAGGTTTTGGTATGGAGAGTCAAAACAGCGGAAAAAGAACATAATAGGGGCATCTACAGCATTCCTTTTGTGAAACGCGAAGAAACCCCATCCGCGCCTATGCCAGGAAGCGAGATCACCAATGAGGCCCAGCAATTGGTTCTCGTTCGAAAGCGACTGGGGGACCTATGTCAGTGGACAACCAGTGCCTCCAAGCCGGCTCTAGCATTGGCGCGTTCCATTGAAAAGTTCTTGGATGACTTCTTACCAGACGGGTTACCCGTTGACTCAGAGGACCCTACCGGGCATAACAATATTCAGTGGAGTATTCCTATGAGGGGTTCCGGGACTGATCCCATGAACGTAGAGTTGCCAATTACCAAGAAGACAGGCCAGGGCGCGAGCAGGTGGGCTATCAATGTTGGCCTGGTCGAGGCCATCTTGTCGCTTTGGATGGCCAGCTTTGAGGCTACCAATATATCACAGTCGGACGACAAAGAAGACATCGAGTGGCAACGATCGAAGGCTAGCATTTCCTCAAAGGTTGACTATTGCAGAATCCTTGGCCACAGCGACCAACATGGCGTTTTGAAACGCGACATCCAGTGGTGGGTAGGCGATCAGACTGTGAGTGAAACTGCCATCGAAAGCGATCTTCACTCGAGAGGACCGCTGCACACAGACGAAAGTCTTCAACACAGTGACATCAAGATTGTCATCGGCTTCAGTGGACCATCACAAGGTACAACATCTCCGTATTCTTCGTCTCTAGATCTCTAATTTGAACTTTCGGTTCACTTTACTAAATTATATGATTCTGCAGACCGCGCAAAATTAGAGAAATCCAGATTATTGGTCCAGCAATCAACAGCCGACCGCGCAACATCAGAGACAGCCAGATTATTGATCCAACACTCAACTGCCGAGCTGGCCACCATTGCCGCACAACATCTTTTCACGAGTTTTGTCTGGACTATTGTCGAGGATCTCCCAAAAGACCTTCTGGACCAAGGAGCCATCAACATCCATGAGTCCGTCAAAGTTGAGGGATCTAATACTTTAGATCCGCGATCGCGCGAGGTCAAAGCCGGTCGAAAGTTAAGTCATGCGAGACTCACACAGTTTGCCCTTCACGCCGAGAAGGAAGGGCTCGGAGCTTTAGACGATATACTTTTATGCTTGATTCCAGCTTTCAGTTTCAAAGATATCCTACCTAACGATGCGATGCTTATGACCAATCAGCTCAAATCCAGGCTCCCCAAGGATCGGAAAAACTGGGCACGCGCATCGAATGGGTTTGTCCAGCCTCTTAGCTGGATAACAAAGAACTATGGGCAGAACCCTTGCGATTATCTCTCTTTGGCTGCGGTAGCGAACGCAATGGAATATGTCTACCTCATGGACCTCGATCTCGCGAATATGGGTTACAAGACAGATACGCGACGGGATGAGGCAACAGAGACTGACAGTGACTGGATATCTAGCAGCGATTCATCCCAAAGCAGCGATGATGAATCTACAAACTCTGATAGTGACTTATCAGGAGCGGAAACTTTCTCTCCAGAAGTAGAAGAGCTATGCATGTTCATTTTTGGGAAGTTTCCGGACATTCTTGAGAAGCTTTACCCTTTCTATGAGCTTCAGGGACGCACGAATTACTTTCGGGATGTATTCAGTCGCTGTCCTAAAGTCTACTCGGACGAGCTGTGCCCGCCAGTATCGGGCTGGAGCACTGCTCAACAGATTCTGGGGGGAAAAAAGGACTTCATAAAGCAGGTCGGGTTCGCAGATCTGCATCTTGAAGTTTTGAATGCACCAAAGAATGGCGAAATGGCTCTCGGGCACTTCCTTGGTATGTTTTCGCATCAGCGTCAAATAAGGCTCTATTGACTTTATGTTACGCAGAAAAAGGTGGACGAACGCGCGATGTCTTTGGCTGGACTGCTCTTCACTATGCTGCTGCTCGTCAAGACCTCATAATTGCCAAAGAATGCCAACCGAGCTGCCAGCGAGAGAACTGTCGTCAAGAACGCCTTCAAACCTTTTTGCAGGGAAATCCCCTACGAGAGTGGTGGCTTGACAAGGTCGAACGAAGCCCAATTCACGTAGCAGCCTTGACTGGGAACACTGACTTCCTGCGAATCCTGCTGGGAAGTCTCTCACATCACGATAAACAATCCACTCTTGAATCAGGGGGGGTAGATGGAATGACCCCAATCCATCTTGCCGTCGAAGGAGGTCACATGGACTGTGTTCAACTCCTAAAGGAACATGTTTTGTTGCATAAACTTGAAATCATGCCAGACTGTTGGGATCGGGACCCAGTCCACCTTGCGATCGCCAAATCAAGCTACGAGTGCAGCCTCGCACTGATCGACGGCGAGGATTTCAAGTTCAGGCCAAGTATGCTCGATGCCCAGGGCGTATCAATATTCTCTTACCTCGACGAGCAAGTAGGTGAGGAGAGAGAAATTGGCTGCGTGTTGCTGGAGAATCATTCGGAGAAATTCGAAGTTCAGGATGATGAAGGTCAAACTATTTGGCACCATGCGGTCAGATTCCTGGACTGGAATTCATTCACAAGCAGCCTGATAGAACAACATGCATCGACCATTAACTCCAGCAATAACGCTGGCGACACTCCGCTCCATCTGGCAGTTCGATACAAACGGGAGTCTTGGTTCCAGGCTCTGCTGCTATATGGCGCAAATCCGAAGATGAACGATTCTAAGAACAAGTCTCCCTTGATGCTTGCTTGCACCCTCGGCGAGGAAGATATGGTGAGAGATATTATAGGAAAAACCAAGCAAGCTGCACGAGATCAAGATGGAAAAGGGAGAACAGCACTGCACTATGCGGTTGAGTCGAAAATAGATTGTCTCGGGATTGTCAGATTACTTATGGACGCCATGACAAACGTCGACATCGAGGATCTAGAAGGCCAGACCCCGCTGCATCTCGCATGCCTAAAAAGCAAACCCTTGGTGGTGTCCATTCTTCTTGGTAAAGGTGCTAGCGCTAAGATCAAGGATAACAAGGGCCGCAACGCACTTCATCATGCAGTTCGGATGTGGCGTCGAGATACGGAGAATGTGGTAAAAATGATAGACATACTCCTGGAGAACTCACCTGGTTGCGTTGAAGAGAAAGACGACGATGGATACACGGTGCTGCTTCGGGCTGTAGACATGAACAATGAGGAAGCTGCTATGTTCCTCTTATCGAAGGGCGCTAACCCTCACTTCGTGACTGACACTGACAGGTCTGATACACCGCTGACACTAGCCTGCGGCGACGGCGAACTTCTTAAATTCATTGCCAAGGTAGTCGAGTTGTCTCGAGATGAAGGCTCCAAGTTGGACCTCAACTATGGTGCCTCACCAAACGATATACCCCCGCTTGCTTTGGCGTGTAGGAATGGGCACGTCGAGGTCGTCAGACGATTGCTACAGGCAACAAAGTTGGACGTGAACCAGCAAGTGACCGTCGAGAATGGCTATACACCACTTCATTTTGCTTTAAACAGGAGGGATTCTGATCTTGTCCAACTGTTACTAGATGATGGACGTGTAGTTGATGGTATGGAAATAGCCAGCGACAACGGTCTTAAGCCTCCAGAGTTTGCCATTCAGTTGTCAAACGACGACTGCCTCAAGAAGTTGTGGCTGCATCACAACGCGGGACCTGGGAAGTTCTCAACTTCTGGCCTAGAAGAAATCATCAAAAATTACCCGAATTTCGAAATTTGGGGGAACGTCTGCGATGAATGGGAGAAAAGGGCAGAAAACCGACAAGAAGTTCCATTTCCCCTTCACAAGTTGGCGGCGTTTGGTCTATGGGAAAGGATTGACTCAATGCTAGACAGAGGTATTGACGCCCCTCTGCTTGACGAGGATCATTGGTCACCGGCCGATGTTGCTGGGAGGCACGGTCATGTCAAACTTGCGGAGCATCTTCTTCGCAAAGAGTCGGAAGCAGATATCAGCAGACCGCCATACCGCCAACCTTTGACTTTTGTCAACCCTTCTGCGAGTCTCGAACTGGAAATATCACGTTGTGATATACATGACCAATGCCCGGGTAAAATTATAGGTTGGTAATGTCCTCAAGCGGCATAGCTTCACTAATGTTATGGTCTAGATGCTAATGTTCTCCCTCACGTAACTCACGGAAGGCATTATCCTACGCGTCACCTTGTCCTCACTCAAGAGGCTATTTCTCCAGACAGAGAGTGGTTCTACTTTGAAGTAGAGACCCTTCACCTTCCTGAAGCGAAGTGAGTCTTTCTATCCCTTGACCACCCCCTCTGGGGACTGGACCTCTCCTATTTTAGCCTTCCTTTAAACGACAACCACAAGTTCTTACTGGTAATTGAATCTAGGGTCATTGCCATAGGCTTTTGCCATTCATATGTTCCAAAAGATATGCTCCCTAGATGGATTCCAGGCTCTTGGCTCTATGATAGTGACGACGGAGGTTTGTATGTGGAGTCAGGCTGGTCAGTCATTGCGAGCGGTAAGCGTGTCTACTTTGAAGGTGATGTGATGGGCTTTGCCATCAGCTTGAAAACGGGTGCAGGCTTCCGCACACGCAATGGGATCCGACTTGATTCTGGTAAGTGATTCACTCATTCCAAGCAGGATAAGCGCTTACGTCAAAGTAGCGAATGTATTCAATGGTCACGATTTGCCGAAGGGCAAGCTATATCCATGCATAGGGTTCGATTCAAGGGGCACAAAAGATAGGACAAAAGTTCGTGTCGTGCTGGGGGATTCTGAGCAACACCCTCATCGTTTCACAGGACCTTTTGAGGCGTGTCTCGGCGAAACAGAGTAATTCGATGGCAACAGGTCTAGCTCAGCCATTGTTAAAGGTCGTTCATGGCTGAAGACCACCCTGAGTTGTCGAGAATAAAAGTGGTTTGGTCTCGTTCCCTCATGGGAGAAGCTACAGTTCGAACGTTCTCTCAGTCCTTTCTTAGGAAATTGCATGTCGTAGTAGTCGAATACAAGGGCAGCCAGCAAGGCAGGGGATAATATGGAATTATGCTTCATTCAAACTCCCATAACGATCAGGATCGACAGAACCTCGAGAGAGTCAAAGTATTGCCGTATATCGACCAGTCAACTCTTTTATCCTCAACCTATCCTCTCAGACTTCAAATGATAATCTCCCCAGGCATACATTTGTGTTCAACGTTACTGGACACGCCTATCTCTCGAGCTCATCTCATACGGACCACGTGTGGTTCTTCCCTCGCCTCATCCTGCACGGAATCTTACCTTTGGGCGGCATCGTGCCGAATCCAAAGTAACTAGGGTCGCTCTGGGGCTGCCAGCCCGAGCCAGGCTGAAGTTCTATCTCGAAAGCAGCCGTCATGATGGCAGCCGTGACAATAATCTCCTGTTTCGCAAAGTGCCTGCCCGGGCAATGCCGCGCCCCGCTGCTGTAGGGGATCCAGGAGTTGGTGAGCCCTTCCATGCTGAATTTTGGTCCAGCACCGCTTACTCAGTCTCTCCTTTTAGTAGCCGTTATCTTGGCTGTGGCGGGCTTTCTCAGGGGGCCGCTATTCTCATCATCTGGGTAGACCAGGAATCGATCGGCCCAGAATGTCTTCAAAGGGTGCGGATCCGACTCGGTCCCGATGCTCCAGATGGCTTCGTTCAAGGCCTCGGTAGTGCTCGCAACGCAGACCCTTTCGCCTTCCTTGGTCTCCCAGCCATGAAAGTCGAAATCTTCTTTGGCCTTGCGGCTGATCAGTACAGCTACCCGAAGTCGCAGTACTTCGGCTTGGTCAGTCAGATTGATGACTGCCCGGTGGTTGAGATCTAGTTGGAAACAGGAGGGAAAAAACAATCCCTCGGCAGAAATTGTGCGAGCAAGGGATTCACAACGTTATGGCTTTGTAGCCAAGTAAGTACATAATCATGGCCTGGTCCGTAAGAACTAGACTAACTAACTAGTTAGCAGCTGTCCCCAACCGCGTTATCTGTGGCGAGCGCCATCTGTACTCCGTATATCAAATACCTTGCCACTCGTCGAGGTCCCGCTCGGTGATGGCGGGATGTCCAGACTGCTGGATTCAGGCTGGAAAGGTGATCCCGAGATCAAGCCCCATCATCGATGCTGCTTTCAATCTGACAGTATAGTGCCGTCAAGATACCAATAGGAGTTCCATCACTCAAGTTCATACAGATCTTGTCTCGCAACTATGCCGCCCTTGCGTGTGAACTCGGACTCTTGCACTATCGTACCGCCCTGGCTGTTATCCCAGACCTTCCTGGCATGCACACAAGATCTGACGTGATACTTGAATTCGTCAGCCGAGTAGATCCGATCACGATCGTTGAACCCCCAGGGTGGCTCGTCCACAGGAAAATGATCCCGAGCGAACTCTTCGACGCGAAATTGACATCCCTTGCAGCTGACCCCCCGTTCGACTTGGTCGTGATCAGGATTATACCACGGAAGCGCAGTGGCAGCCATGTAGCGATAACAATACCAGTGTCTGATACCGTTATGCTCTTGATGTTCTGGCTGAAGCTGCACAGCGCGGGTGGCAGCTGGTCGGGCGACGCCGAGAGATATGAGTGATTCTTTAGCTTGTCTTTCAAGAACCAGATATCTAGGCCTCTTGACTTTTGGCCAAGACTCAGTGGTGTATTTGCCGTATACAACACGTAGCTTCGGCTGAAATGCCCCCTCCAGCTCCCCTTTGGATAGCTTGACAGCCTTGCAAAAGGTGGTTGATAATGGTAAACTTAGGACGCGGGCATCGGAAGAGATTTGTAGGCAGGTGATGCAGTATCGAGTGCAGGATAGGAGAAACAAAACAGTTGCGAACTTTCCACACAAGGCGCACTTTGGACTGACTAGCGCTCTATAGAGGTCTGTGAAAGTGAATAGATGGCCAAGCTGAGCTCTCAGCAAAGCCTTCAACCCTTCGAGACCATGAATAGTAACGGCCCTGTATTCGCGCCACGAGGTCGATAGGATGCGCGCGCGATTGTTCACACGCCGAAACTGAAGATGTGAGGTGATATCGAGCTGGCGAAGAATCAACAGAATCAATTCATCTGGTAGTCGGTCCAAGACTCCCAGCGCCGAAGACGCCGAGGCCTTGAAGGCTGTACGCAAAGATGCCGCTTCAGACTGGAGTTTGGCTCTGGGAGTTCGAATTAGGATGTTGTCGAATTCAGACCGATGGTACGTGCAGACACGAATGATGGCGTCTGTATCGTCTATCTCGGAGGCCATTTTGACGTTGCTCTACTGTCAGCAGAAAGCAGGATGAAGTGGTCAAGGAGTGAGTCAACTCAGCCTGAGGGTGGCTTACGTTGTGTTGTAGCCTGAACATACACAGCCTCAGAACGGGATCACATGGGTGGCTCATAGAGTCATAATTAGTTAGAGTCTTGCCGAGGCTATAAGATATCAGGCTTGAGTAGAGCTAGGCTAGGGTAAAAGGGTGAAGAGGGCAAAAACATTCATTGTATAGTTAGAAGTTGCTATAGTAGCCTTGATAGAATAGAATAGATATATACATTACTTGTCCGAAAGGTCCGAGTAATGCTGTTAAACTCCGTTACGCCGGGGATAGATCATCACCAGTATTGCTCGTCAACGATGAATTCCTAGTAAGCTCAAGTCATCAGCTCATGTTTATCAAGTCTCTGCCCTGCTCCGCCTATATATACCTCCTATCCTTTTCACAATGTCAAACTAAACCCCAGAATCATGGTCAGGCCCCACCTTGTTAGTGTCCGGTGCTTTGAGGTTTCGGCGGCCGAAAAGTATGGGGCCGGATACAATCCACGGTGACTTTCGGTGACCGATATAATAACAAGAGCCGGTCGCGACCTGAGCCGGCAGATTATTTTCCCTCATGCACAATCGCAGCTCCAGCGGCTTCTTTTCTATCCTGGGCTTGGTGTAGACTTGAGATTATTCCCGCTCCAACTTAGACTTGACGCTCCTCTCCCTCCACCTGCACAAGATGGAGCACGAAGCACCCATCGACGAGGTACCTCACAGTCATCACCACCACCATCACCTTCAGTATCATACACATCACCACCACCATGGACCTCCTCAAGATATGAACCGATCTGTAGGGGAGCAGAACAAGGCTCACTTCAAGTATGTGACCAACCTCTCACAGAGACTTGCAGCCATGTTGACTGGCGGGCCTAGTAATGTCCCTCCCTCTGTGTTCAAATGGCCCTGGATCATGGAGTTGTGCAAGCAAATCTCAAGAGAGCTCCGTCAGAACATCGACTGGATCGGGATCAAACCCCCTTCAACCAGGCCAACCAAGCTTCTCGACTATGCCTGCGGAAACGGCGTTGCATCGCGGGTAAGCCCAGCCTTTACGACCCAGGGACACACGTTAGCTGACGTTAGTGAGTGAGATAGGCTCTAGCACCATTCATGTCACTAGTCAGAGGTCTGGACATCTCTTCCAGCATGGCGGAGCAGTACAACGAGATGGCCAAGAAATCCGGATTCTCGCCACAGAAGATGCGCGCCGTCACAGGCGATCTCGTCGACCCGGAGGCCACGCCATCGCCCGAGCTCAACTCAGCCGAGTTCTCCAACTTTGACGTCGTCATCATGTGCATGGCTCTGCACCACGTCGCAGACTATGAGCAGATGATCGCGAGGCTTTCCAAGCGGCTCAGGGAGGGCGGAGTTCTGGTCATCGTCGACTGGGTCGCCGTCTCGGAGAGCAACTGCGCCGGAGCCGAGCAGGCTAGGAACTATGCGAACCATACCATGACTCGCATGGGCTTCACTGAGAGGGACGTCAAGGACGCTTACTCCAAGGCTGGCCTCGAGGCCTGGTCGTGGAAGTGGGCGGCGAGTCGTACCCAGGTGCCTCGGGAGATTGGAGGCGAGCAGCAGCTTTTTCTTGCGCGCGGACAAAGACCAGCCGCCATTTGATGATTGAAATACCCAGAAATGTTTTATAATATATCTATGTTTACTTTAGGAGTCGGCTTCGATTTTTGCAGTTGTTCCTATGTTGATATACGTGAGTAGAATTTCAAAAGGTCGTCGGTTCATCTACTGCAACTTGCCGGTATACAGTTCGCACAGCAGTAATAAATTCCTCTTATATATATGTATATTCATTTTCGCAAGTCGCACAATAGACTATGAACCCTGCGTTCCAGTGCTGAATAATACTGTAAGCTCAATGATTTGCAGTCTTCAGTGTTGTTATCCCAAGTGTGTCCAGCGCAGTTTTGAATTATCCTCAAGCAGTCCCCCAGTTCCTCCATAACCAGTATCCTTACCATTGCAACGCGCTCTTCACCCTTGACCTCAAATACGCCAAATTTTACGACAGGTAAGTCTTGGCAGCTCTGCAACACAGGCTCGCTCCCCCATTGTTGGGACCTGGTAGCCTCCTCGAACAGGTATACCACAAGGTCCAAGGCAGAGGCCGTAAGCATATCGCAACATCTATGGTTGCTGTACCCTTCTGTTGTGATGACTTGAGACAGGCTTGCCATACAAGTTCTGTTGATACGTAAGATCTCGTCCAGTGGATGAGACGTCGCCTGGACCCGTGCCTCCAATAGTTGGAGTATTGTTGAGAGTTCAGAGATTACTGAACTGTGAGAGGTTTGTATGTCCTTCATAGATGAAGCTGGTGGGGTTGGTAAGCTGAACAGTGTCGAGTCAGGACTTGGAGGGAGTGTGCTGGTCTGGCTGAAGCGCGGGTTTGACTCATTGTCGAACGAATTGGGACTGGGGGTTGGTATGTTGAGATCAGGACTTAGTCGGCCCATATGAGAAATCTCGGCCGGCTCGAGTGTTGGGTCGTAAGAACACTCCATGTCGGGGTCGTACAACTCATAGCGAGTTGCCGTGAGGTTGCCCGGACCCACGCACTGAGAAGCTGGTGACAAATAGTCCTTCGAAAGGCCCCCGTCAACACCTCGAGTAGAGTCTGCCAAAGACGGACAGGACTCGTCGATACAGCAACGAGCGCTGGTCTGCCTCTTTTTCCGTTTGGACATTCGGCCAACCAGGGATATCTGATACGTGCAAGTTATCGCTGACTGCCGGCAACGCTCGCATCCCGACTTCTCCCCCGTGCATCGAACCTGAAGACGTTTTAGCCCCGGTCTTGTAAGTGTGAATAGTTTCAGTCTCACCTTGGCAGCGTGACAAGCAGTACACGCAGAGCGCATACGAAGCGGTTTCCCTGTACGGGTATTGGTATTAGACATTTAGTTGGGCGACGAGAGACTCGAGATTGATTATGTATCAGACTATTCACGGATTCTTGTCTATTTCAAGACTGAACCAGGTCTCTTGGTCTATAGGAGAACGTTTTGGTATTCTCTGCTCAATAACTATCAAGAGGCCATCAAGGTCCCCAAGCTGAGTCTGTCGGACTGTGTCCCCGCTGTGAACCATTCCACCCTTGTCAACCTGGTTCCAACCTCCCATCAGCTCTGACCTATCATGGCTCAGTGATAATAATACAGGCCTCTGGGTGCTAACGTTGATCTGTCTGCTTCAACTATGCCGTAGTCTATGCTGTTCTTTTGCGCTAATCAACAACTCGTTAAGTGTCCATTTATACGGAGTAGCGTCGTTTTAATTAGGAATGCTTACTTTTACTACGTACTCATCCTGCGGCCGGAAGATCCCTGCTCGCACTCTTATGTTAGAAGTTATACCTCTTCTTCTGCTTACGGCCGCGTAATCAAAATCAGGCGTCAGGTGGTGGTTTATGTATTATATAAACTCTCATGAAGGCCTCTTGATTTACTTCTTTCTCCGCCTTTTCTCATCCTTACAAGAAAGCTTGGCTAGACTGATCACATCTATCATCTCCACATATACAGAGTACCTCCCTGGTCATTCACTCTGTAAGTCTTGGTCCATACTCCGGATACTTAAATCACTGACTTGTCCATTACTTACCCTCACCAGCAAAACACTCCAACATGAAGGTCCACGTCCTCCTTGCTGCCGTCTTTGCCACCATGGCTCTGGCCGACCAGCACCCGGGCGCCAAGGAGAAGTGCGGACGCCTTGGGCCCATGGAGTGGGATCCTGAGGATATTCCCGAGGGTGGCAGCCCAGAGGATATTCGTATGTGTGCTGACCATCCCAATGGTGTCGGCAACTATTGGGGTTGGGGCGAATACATGCCTAAATGGGTTCCTCGCAACCCTCTCGCCGATTACCTGTAAGCGCGATCGCGCATGGGTTGTTTGATATTGAGGCTTGGTTGTAAGCTTACTGCTTAAGCGTATACACGTGTCTTAACCGCCCCAAGCCTGACTTGCGCAAGGGTGTTTGTAGAAACAATCAAGTAGTTACTAGTTATATGTTACATTGTGTCTAATGTACGTTCCTGTATGCTTGGACTTGAAAAATCATGTCAGATGGCCCGAAGACTTCATGAAAACTTGCCCTCGCACCTTTTCAAGGATCAGGGACGTCCATCGACTTTTGATATTCACATTTTGCTTCACCTTCTGTCACATACGACCATAGCTCGTAGAAAATACGGGGTCCCGTCCGCTCCCCCAGAGTCAAGCTGCGAAGCGCTGGATTAGTAGTTGGGTCGGTGACGACCAGCGAATCCCCAGTGTTGTATGTTTTTTTATGCATCACTCTTTTTGGTATTTCAAAGGATCATCACTAACTAGATCTGCCAGTGGCCTTTTGTGTTTATCGTACAACTAACTGTATACGACTAGATCGACGGATCGATTATGAGCATCCTTAGCCTGTGTTGATCTCCCAGGCCACTATCTTTAGTACCCCGTTGTGAGTGCTCGCTTGACTGAGTCACTAAGCGTCTCCAGCTCTGAATCTTTCAAGCCAATGTTCTCATTGTCCGTCTTCTCATACAGAGTCCCACCCTCGTTCCAGATTCGTCTCAGCGTATACGAAACGGCATACGGCTTTCCTTCACTCCAGGCTTTCTTCTCTGCATCCCTCAACTCGTCAAGAGAGTAGTTGGAGACGGCCCATGATTCGCCGCCCGTCTGCTTCTCAAACTCTGCCAAGATCTGCTGGGATGTGACCACGAAAGATTGGACCTTGAGGGCCTTGTTGAAGGATGCTTCTGGGTGGCGAAGGGCTGCCACGATGGCTTTGCCGACACTGTAACACCGGTTAATGGGTCTGTCTACTGGAAAGCTCGAGGGATGGATAAACTGACTCGGGCATTGTTGTAAAGCCAATCTTGCCTTGCCCGTTCTCAACAAGAACGGCCTTCTTGTTCTCGATATCGAAGCCCCCAGCTTCAGTGGCTTGCGACAAGGTAAAGTACATGTCCACATAAGGTCCAGTGACCAAGTATGTGTACTTGAGCTTTTTCACCTTCTCTCGGATATACTTTCGGACCTTGAGCTTGAGCTGATGAGGCTTCTCAGTAGCGCTCTGAGGACCGTACTCGATGTCTGTGCCGTACTCAGACGGGAAGAACCACTTGACAGAGGATGACTCTTCGGCGATGCGGATCAAGTCGATCTGCGTCTCGATGACGTTGCGACCAACAGCGCTTATGACAGTGTCAACGCCCTCGTACGCTTTCTGAACATCCTGCTCGTTGGTGACATCTCCAGTGATGATTTTGACACCTTTTGACTTTAATTCGCCAATGAACTCAGCCTTCCTGGTGACTGTATCCTTGGAAGTAAAGACGGCGATGCTTGAGAATGAAGGCTGGGCATCGACTATGTGGTTGGTGATGTATTTTCCGATGACTCCCGTTGCCCCAAAGATGAGGATGTTGGTAGGCTGGAAGGAGGTCATTTTGTCGTTCTTTGGCTTCTGAGTAACGTATTACTCGGTGATTGTATAAGAAGAGTTGTGAGTGCTAATAGAAAGTCCCAGGATGTCAACTAAAAGGCTCGGTTATTGAAAGCCGGAGCGGGGTTGATAAGCACGAGATGTGTTGCTTAATTGATGGAATCATGAGGAATCGAATCACCCATTAGTAAGCCTTCACTTGGTTATTGAACGACAATACTGTATCTTCTGAAATTGGATCCCTTTCGACGACTTCCTACTTAACGTTAGCCCGTTGCTAACCTCCAGAAAGGGTCTCGCCAGACGCGATATGGCGGCACAAGCAGCCTCGCTGATGTTCTCATCAACGTTATTGCTTACGGAGTTACAAGGCTAGCGAGTGCTGCCTATTCACAGTATCATTGGCATTAATAGACGTGGAATGGTTCCACTTGCAATTGTGAGCTGAGCGAATGGAACAAAAGCAATAGACGTGGCTCCGTTCTACACTCACAGCCGAGCTGTCTCGATCGGGGTAGTTGTAGCGCTCCCAAGCATAAGTTATTCCATTCTCACGGTCAAATCTACATCTTCTTTTCTAACACTCTTCTTGAAATACATACTCGCTCTTACAATATGGCTTCTACATGGAAACAAACCTCTCCCATCACATTCGAGCACGCGCGGGGCATCTTCGAGCAGCTCTACTTCTTCACCCAGGGAACATTCGGGGGTCCTGCGCCATGGACGCTCTTCACCAGTGTCAAGATCAAGCACCGCGACGGCATATCAGGTGACCAGCTCGAGGCGTCTTTGAGGAAGGCTTGGGCCCAGGTCAGAGCCAAGGAGCCACAGATCGCAGCGCGACATGGCGAGACCACCAAGATCGTTGAAGTCTTGGACGGTGACGCCCTAGAGAAGCTGCTCTCAGAGACCTTTATCGTGCTAAAGGACAAAACCCCCGACGATGTGTTTCGGGAGTCTGTTTCGCGACCTTCCATGGCCCTCTTCTACTTTCCGGCCTCGCAGGAGCTGGCCCTTCAAGCGAACCACTCCTTCGTCGATGGCAGAGGCGCTCTGTTCTTCTGGGACACCTTCTTTTCCACACTCGCAAGCTCAGAAGATACACATATTACGCCCGAGGCTATCAAGAAGGCCCTTCCGCCCTGCGTCGACCGCGTTCTCAGTATCTCGGAATCCAGTTCTCCTGAAGCCCAAGAGTGGGCGCAAAAGATGATCGCCCGCGTCATAACCGACAACCCAGTTTCCATTCCCGCCCGGGATCAAACACAGCCGCCCAAGGGCTTCTTACGTCGTCAGATCAGGTTGAGCCCCGAGGCCAGCGGCAAGATCTTCGATGCGTGTAAGCAAAAGGGCTTCACCGTCACTGCCGCTGTCCACGTGGCATTTGGTCTCGCAATCCAGGAGCATCAGCTCCAGAAAGAGGGCAAGGCTGGCGACGTCTGGGCGGCATTCACAAACCTGGACGCCCGTAAATTCTTTGGCGACGAATACTCCCATCAACTGCGGAGGGTCGCCTGTCACTGCAGCATCTCGCCCTGCTACGTACTCATAGACCCCGAAGCATACGACAAGTCAACTGCGGACTTGTCAGACTACTATCGCAAGACATTAGACCATCCTCTCGCCGAGGGAGTCCGCGAGGCGCTTCCTGCAGCCCTGCCAGTGTACCTCAAGGCTCTGGCAGACGGCGCGAGCTTCACCAAGACGCCGTGGATTACAGCTCTTGGAGTCCTAGAGAACTTTATGGGGCGCAGTTTTGGACCGTGGGAGGTGGAGGACTTTTGGCTGGCTAATTGCCTCGTGGACCCGATGGTGCAGTTGCTTCTCTGGACGTGGCGGGGACAAGTTGTGCTTGGAGCTGCGTTCAATGAGACGTTTTTTGACGGTGATGTGCTGGAGGGCATCTTGAGAAGGTCTGAAGAGCTTCTTCTGCAGTTCCTTGGAGTTGAGGAGTGAGATGGAGGAATAGCGATAGGGGTTCGTCCTGTTCCATACCACCTATTTGGAGCCTAACAGCTCATCCTATTTTTAAGGACGTACTGCACATGGCTTCACTGGCGAATCTATACACTATTGGAAGGGTTGCTATACTAATCTAATTACTAAATACCAAGTCTACTGACGCTGGAGATATTCATCCGGTCCCAAATCCTGGTGTGTCATACCTATGCCAAACCCTCATCAAGTCATCAAACCCTGAAAACGCCTTACAATGAATAGCCCTCGACCCGCAGGACAGTCCGCAGGTGCTTAAACGCCAGCTTCTCCTCCTTGTGGCAAGCCAGCAGGTTCGCCGTCTTGAGCACGTTCTTTATCTGGCGACCGTTGAGCTCCAGGCCCGCCAGGGCCTTTATCTCTTCCTCAGTGATCTCGTGCGCCCCTCTGCCTGCGACCTTGGCGTTGATGCTGATGGCGCGGTCGAGGAAGCCTCGCCATACGGCCTCGCGTGCTTCCCTGTCTAGGGCGGGATACTCTAGCGACATGTGGATCCGGCTCTGGAAGGCCGGATCCATGTTCTTGACGCGGTTGGTGGTCAGGAAGAGGATGCCCTCGTAGTACTCAAGTGTTCGTAGGAAGATGGACACGATCCGGTTGCGGGCAATGTCGTTGGCGGATCTTGCCTCGAGGAAGACGTCGCACTCGTCAAGAAGCAGGACGGCGTTCCAGTTTGCTACCATCTCGAGGATACGACCGAGGTTGTCCTCCACCTCGTACGCCTCACTGCCAAGATCACCGGCACTCATGATATACAGAGGTACCTTCATCTCCTCGGCGACCGACTCAGCCGTCAAGGTCTTGCCGATACCAGGACCTCCCGATAAAAGCATGATAATACCCTTACCCTTCCCCGAGATGATGTCGTCAAAGACGTTCTTGTACTTGACCTGGCTCTGGGCAAAGGCAAGGATAAGCTCCTTTTGGTCTTCAGGCAGGACAAGCGAGTCAAAAGCCTGGTCGTTGAACTTGACCTCGGTAACATCATCAATAAAGAATTCCATCCACCGCTTGTTCTTGAGCGCATAGCCTCGCACCATGGGGTAAGTCATGAGGAGCTGCTCCTTGGTCAAAGGAGGACGCTCACCACCGGAAATCTCGGACTTGATGTTGGAGTCATTGTCCGGGTCCCAGCTATCCTCGCTGTTACCATCGTCATTGCCATCGTCGCTGCCGGAAACGCTGCGGGCGACCTCAGCGCCCAGGTGAAGATTCTCGAGATAAACGGTGTGATCGGGGTTCAGCTTTTCCCAGTTCTCCCCGTCAATGACAATGCGCGACTGCACTGTCTCCTTTCGGGACTTGCGCGCATCCACATGCCAGATGGCCGTGCCCTTATAAGCCTTGTAGCAGTAGCCAGCGAGGCTCTCGAATCGACGACCGCGCTCGAGCAGCAGGTTACGGGCATTCTCGGGGTGAGGGTGGTATTCCAGAGGGAAGCATGGGAGCTCGGAGAAAGGCACAGTACCGATGAAGTCGCTGATCTGCATGTCGAGATCGGACCAACCCATGATCTTACCGTCCCAGTCAACGCACTTACATTCTAACACGTAGACCTGGCCACACGGAGTCTTGGCGTAGTGGCCCGATTCGAATCGCACAGCGATGGGCTTGCCGTTCTTGTAGCCCCAAACCATACAGCCAGGAGGGAAAAGCGTCCAGGCATGCTCAAAGGCGACGGCTCTGTTCTTGAAGTAGTCCTGGCGGAGCTGGATGATCTCCCCGAGCTCGTCCCTCATGATCTTGTATAAGATTCCGACATGCTCACGGGTCTTGTCGTCGTAGCTGGTATCCTCCTTTGCAGCGGCGAAACGGTCCCAGCAATGAACAAAGCATTCGAAGGGCGCGTGGAACTTGAGTCGTGAGACCCCTGTGACAACTCCTGGGTAGTCTTCAAACACCTTTCCAAGGACGCGCTTCAGGTAGGGAGACTGGATGACGAGACTGTCGATGACTAGTGGCTTGTTGGAGTCTGCCTCTCGGGGCTTCTCTGTTGGTGTATTAGCACATGCTTCGTAGAACATCTTTCTCGAATGGAACTTACTCTTTCGGATGATGACGGCGTATTTCTGTGTCTCCTCATTTTCTGCCGCCTCTTCGAGATCATCGGGATACTTGTCGGTCCATGATCGATCTCCATTCTGATCGTACTTTGCGTAGAGATCCTTGCTGTCGGCGAGGAGACCAACCATGACCTTTTCCTTCTTTTCTTCCTTATCCTTCTCTTCGCCCTTAGTCTCTTTTATGTCTGTAGTTTCCGTCTTGTTCTCGGTCTCGGGCTCTGCAGGGGTTAAGATAACGACCGACGAGTCATCGTCACGACTTCGGCTTGACTCTATATTGTCCGAGGTCATGATTACGACTGTGACTTTTTGATACACTTCACTTGAAAAAAGAAAGAAGTCTTTGGGGCAAAAAGATATTATCACAAACGTGATAGTTGTGTTGATACTCAAGAGAAAGAAGCTGATACTATCATCTTTGGCATGCGTCCAACTCTTTATAACTAGATGCTGCTGACCTCAAGAGCAAGCTGCAGATCCTTGCTGATCACCAGCCTATTACTCACCGGCATTGGCACTTGGATCTACCTGTCTGTGCGAGCTCAAGGTTGTTTCTGGACCGTGTTGAAGGCAGCAAACGACACTGGAGCCTAAGGAGATCCCTGTGTACACAGCCTCTAGCCCAGGCACAGCAGGCAGAGCCCCATGATAGCCTAGGCAGCACAGCCCTATGTTTTGCTCTCCGTCATTGGATAATAGGTGAGAATAATGTTTCAGGACGCATGTTGATTGGTTCTAAACGTGAAAGAAGCTGGAGAAGTTGTATTATCTTGCAGGCCGAAGAGTCATCGGAGACGTGATGTACAATAAGCGACGGGGCTCTCGGACCGTTGTGGGGCTTTATTAGCGTTAATAACGGTCACCCTCTCCACCAGAAGCAGTACTATCGTTACATACACCATAACTCACCAACAATACAAGTTTCAAATAGGAAAGCAAGATGTCTCTTTTTCTAGCTATACCGACTATAGTTACTAGCCATGTGAGAGGAAAGCTTCGAGCTAAGCGTAAATGGCCCATATCTACAAGTTCCCACCAGAGAGAATGCGCTCAGCCGCCTCCTTGACCGCGCTCTGTGCTACAATAAACAGACTCGGTCCAACACTGATCCTCGCAACTCCAATCTTGGCCAGCTCAGCCGTCGACAGCGCATCCGCCGTCTTGTGCGCCAGCTTGACTGCAACCCGTCCGTCGAGCTCCTTGACCAGCCTCTCCACCCACGCCGTCCGCAGGCCTCTTCCGGGGCCGCCCCAGTAAAACACTGTCGTTGCGCCGACGTCCAGGTACGCTCTGCCTCTCATAATGGCTTCCTTGAGCGCGGCTTCCTCGTCGAGGCCCGTGTCAATGTGGAAGATGTCGCAGCGTGCGTTGAGCACAAAGTCTGGGCATCCTGCGTCGGCAGCCGCTTGCAGCGCCGTCTTGAGACGATTGACTTGCTCGTCGATGGGGTAGAAGCCACCCGTAGCGGGAACAGTATCCTCGATATTTGCTCCTACAACACCAATCTCGACGGCTCGCTTTACAGTGGAGGCGATCTCGCTTCCGTAGCCGTCTTGCAGGTCCGCGGAAAAGGGAAGGCCGGCCGCCTTAGAAAGGGAGGCTATCTTGGCCATCGCCTCGAAGTTCTGCTCCAGAGTGAGCTCTTCATCTTTGAGACCACGTGCTGCAGCAATAGCCCACGATGCCGAAGCCAGAGCCTTGACCGGCTTAGAAGCACCTTGGTTCAGAGAGACGACCGTGTTGAACGAGGCAACATCCCAGACATTCGGTAAGACAATGGGCGTGGAGGGCTTGTGAAGAGCCTTGAAGTCTTTGGCAAAGTGGTTGGTCATGTTGAAGAGTTGTTTCGATGCCTTGACCGACGATCTCAGCATGTTAATGAAAGTGATACGAGAGATTTATGTTGACCAACCTGTAGAGCTTGTTGGTCGGACCAGTATTTAAACAGATGTACTCCGTACTCCGCGGAAGTCGCGCGGGGAAATTCACGACCAACGGAATGTAAAGTTGTGCCGTGTGAAACCGTTATTAATCCCATGCAGATCGATACTCTCAGCAAACCGCTTGCAACTATATCTCAACAGCTACGATACAGTCACGGTGCGACGGTGTACCATTATGATGCGTCGATGCTCTGGGGTAGTTGAGAACGGCCATCTTGGGTAGCGATTTATGCGGGGAGCTCCAGTTGAAACCGCAAAATCGCGCTCTCGACCGCTAGCATCACAAAGAACTCCCATCAACAGCCAGATTCTTCTCTTTGTTAAGTCTTTCTTACGTGATATCACCACCGACGATGCAGTTTCAGCTGCGGGCTGCCGTTGCAGCAGACATACCCGTCATGCGCAATGTTTACTACTCGGCCTTTGGAGACACGATCATCGGAAGCCACGTCTTTCTGAGCAATCTCAAAGCGGCCAACGAATTCTGGGCTGCTACTTTTACGGACGAGCTTGTAGACTCTAACTGCCGAATCCTCGTCGTCACTCGAAAAGAGACCCCGGATTCAACAGAAGAGGTCGTCGCCTTTGCGAAATGGCTCTTCCCTGGTGCGCCAATCTATGATCCACCACCAGCCGAGGTCTGGCCCGGCAATGGAGAGCTCGCAGTTGAGTTCTTTGGAACCATGGCGAGAGCTCACCGGAAACACATGGGTGGAAGGCGTCACTACTATCTTGAATGCCTCTGCACACACAAGGAGTGGATGGGCAAGGGAGCGGCGAGCTTGCTGATGCGCTGGGGCCTGGAGCGGGCTGATGCCGATGGTCTGCCGTGCTTTCTGGAAGCTACAGTTAAAGGCAAGCCGATATACGAGCATTTTGGGTTTCGGACCGTTGGTGAAGATGTGTTTGACTGGCCCGAGGGACGGACGGTGGAGGCCTACATGGAGCGTGATGCAAAGACGGACTCTGTGGCGAACGGACAATGACGACGGGCCGATCAAAGGCTTTGTCAGGGCAGATAGAGGCCTGTGTGACTGAGCAAGACACACAGACGTCTACAGACACGGGGGCTGGTTCATCTTTCGGCCAAACATCAACAACTACAACCTCCATCTTCCACTGTACAGAAACATCGTGAGAGCGTGAGCAATGTGCATCTGTAAATGGGAGCGCTTCGCATGCGGGCACGAGGAGAAGCGACGCTACGTCAACTGCAAGACGAACGAGGAGATGGCCGACAGCTCCGAGAGCTGCGGCACCGTGGACTTCACCGTGGTCAAGTCGCCGAGGGCGTGCGGGAAGCGCAGCTGCGATTATCTCGAGTGCATGGTCAAGGGGTGGGCATGCTGCAAGTGCGGTAAAGGTCCCAACGAGGGCCATATCTGCAAGCAGGACAACAGGCCGTGGCGGTGGGACTATGTTGAGTGTGGGCATCGATTCTGCGATGGCTGCCAGTCGTGGAGGGCGTCTGAGAAAGACAAGGAGCTGGTGAGGAGGAAGAAGAGTTACGAGGGGGGCAGGCTGAGAAAAGAGTCCAAGAAGGCTTTTCGAAAGGGCCTTTCTGTGATAACGGGGGGACTCAAGGCTGGAGACTCATCCAGGAGCTGGTAGAGGCTCTTCTGCTGTGTACATGTACCTGATAACTTAACCACTAGTTAACTTACAGTATGTTAGTCTAGGGGATCACTGTGATTTGAAATGGGCCGAGGCTGGGTTAGGGTAACGGATGTGGTATCAACTCGGCCGAGAAGCCGTCATGAGGATCTGGACATTCTCGATGAGGGTGTGTCCATGTGCTGGCGGGTGGCAACGCCGACATGCCGGACGATTCGGATGTCGCGAGCCTCGGCTCAAATTGTACCGCAGGAGCATATCCTCCTGGAAATGATGCCAAACTCGGGTATCATGGCGATCCTGATGTGGCGGCTCCATCATCACTCAGCCCTTTTCTACTCGGCGATGACGTCTTGACTGTAAAATTTCCCAATCTTTTTGTTCCGAGGCGGTAAATGCGCACAAGACACCTGCGTCTCTCGGTCACGGATTGGGCATAGAATGCGAATCGTTTGCGTCTACCAAACGGAAGACCCGGGTTTTCGCTCTATTTGTCAAGTTGTCGCGTGACGTGCCCCTTTTTTCTTTCTGAAATTGATGTTGGCGACACTTTGCTTGCTTCTTTTTTTTTTTATTTTTGACCTTACAAAACAGTGAAATCGCTTTGTCACTTTTTGGCTTGTGAAAGCGACCCTGAAATCTGTCACTGTTCGTCTCACGTAACTACGTCACTGACACACCCACCAAATTCTCATACACCAAAGAGCCACAATCGTCGCACGACAAACACTCGTCCCTTTTCTACCACTTTCTTGTGTTTTCCCTCGCAACATCTTCTACGTGGAATTTGTTGCATTTGTTGCTGCTTCGTTTCATTTGCGATTCTTACGCACTCTTTCTGGCTGTCACTCCTGATCTTTTCAGTCGTTCCCTGTAGCATCACGGACTTCTTGCTTCGCTTCGCTTGCGACCGCCGACTCATTCAACACCACCGTCGTTACTTGGCACGACTCTTTGTCATGAACCCTTCATCAGACGCCAAGATGGCCTCGTACTTCTCGCGCCTGAGCCCCATTCCCGCGTTCCCTGAATACACTGGCCCCTACAAGGTCGGCACCGTCGATGTCGAGATCCCCGTCTCCGAATTGAACGCCCCGAGCGTTGCCCCCGAGGGAGCCGAAAACATTCACACGATACAGTATCGCATGTACTATCCTGCCGTTTCCGAATCGAATGAGAAGCGCATTGGCTGGTTGCCTACTCCCCAGCGACAGCATCTTGTCGCCTACACCAAATTCCTCGGTATTGGGAATATGCTGGCTGAGTTTCTCTCGTGAGTACCACTCTAACTATTGGCGCAGATTCGTTCTAACAAGTTTTGTTATAGGTTTATTCCTCGATACCTCCACTACACGACGATACCCGTTCATAAGAATGCGGCTCTCCTTAATTCCACGACAGAGAACAAGCGATGGCCGACCATGATATTTTCTCACGGACTAGGTGGAGGCCGAAACTCATACTCGTACATCGCAGGTTCTCTCGCATCCCACGGAGTCGTCGTCATTTGCCCCGAGCACCGCGACGGCAGCGCCGTTGCCTCCTACATTCGGATCCCGGAAGAGCGAAACGGAACCATCACCTCAAACGGACGAATCTCGGTTCCCTACCAGAAGATCTCTCATGATGTCTGCCCCGAAGTCTACCTGGCGCGCGAAGCTCAACTGCGAATTCGATGCTGGGAGTTGGGCTTGCTTCACCAGGCCATTCTTGCCGTCGACCGAGGCTCCTCATACACCAACCTGAACCGGTCGACCCCGAGTCTCGAGCAGTTTGTGAGAAAGCTCAATGTTCACGAGCCCGGAAGTATCATTTTCGCAGGGCACAGCTTTGGTGCTGCCACAACAACTCAGTTCCTCAAGAGCACGTACTATGCTGGTCACCCGGAGGTGGCAGCCATGGAAAAGCCCATCTTCGTGCCCGCTGAGGGCAGCGAGATCCGCCAGCAAATCACCGAAAAGACCATGACTATGCTCCTCGACATGTGGTGCTTCCCTCTGATGGCTCCCAACTCGACGCCCCTGTTCAACCTGCCTATGCACGTGTACGCCGACAACGCCTCAGCGCCCGGTGGCAAAGCGATATTGGCCGTTGAGTCGGAGCACTTCTTCAAGTGGAAGGAGCATCTTAACCTCAAGGCACGAGTTCTGAGCCCTGACCCTACCGCCAAGGTTGTTACTCCCCAGCTTTTTGAGCGACCTAGCGGTATCAAGCTGTCAGAGCCTCACTTCTTCTACGTGCTCAACTCGGCCCATCTGAACCAATCCGACTTTGGCATTCTCTTCCCCTGGTTAACCAAGAAGATCTTCCACGCCGAACAACCTGAGCGGGCACTGCGCCTCAACCTGCGCGCACAGCTCCAAGTCCTACGCGAGAACAATGTCCCCGTTGCCCGTACGTATTCTGGCGATCTTGTTGACGGCACCACTTCCGATAAGCTCGATACCATCAGCAAGCAGACCGGTGACTCGTGCAAGGACGGCATTGACAACGACCTTGCCATCTTTGACAAGAGCCCTAGCAATCCCGTCGACCACTGGCGCTGGATCGACGTCATTGGTCTCGGGGATACTGGCGGGAAGAAGAATGGCAAGACATCCAAAGAAAAGGTCGAGGAGGGCGAGCATGAGATGAAGGGCGAGCTGGATCCTAGCGAGGAGACGCCCTGAACGCTACCCTCGCTCACCGGACAGCTGAGTTCAGCGGCTGCATAGATTTTTGTTTTTGTTTTCATTTGACTTACGAAGGATATGGGTCACGAGAGCGTTTTCTTCATTTCTTGTGTTTTTAGATACCTGTCTGGGCGCAAGGATAGGGTGATTTGTATTTGGGTGTGTTGTTTATATCCCCCAATTTAACGTTAGATGTTAAGAGTACCTTAGATATGATAGAAGCATTGAGGCTAGATACCACTGTTTATTTGTTTGGATACATTGTTTACCCAACCGTCATCCAAAGCCCTTGTCAATACCGTGTCTATGAACGGCCCATCTCAATCAGCAGCGATGACTCGCGCATCTGCCAGATGCCACCCCTTCCTCCAAGTACGCATTTCGTCGATATCGGATCCCACATGCGCTCTGTGATCGACTCGGGAAGCACGCTGAGTGCCGAATCTCCCAGTGGGCAGCAGACGACTGTTCGACAGGTACCCACGGTCGCCGAGCGGCACTGGCCGGGGCTGATTCTCACACGGCTTTTCTCGTCGACGAGGCTAGACCATGCGTCTGCAGCGGCGAGGCAGTCGAGTCTGTCTGGGCCGGTTCTCTACAAGGGCATTAGCAGTGTTCGTCTTTGGAGACGTGGAGATCTTGTCGTGCCTTATGTATCGTGCACACCAATTCATCCTTCTTGGCTGGTAGTAGTCCGAGGTAGGATGATGGTTTAATCCCGGTCTTGTGGGTGAACGATTTCCATGGAAAGCTGTCCACAACGGCCTTGGAATTAGTCCCGGCCTTTGACCGCTGAGTCTCGCGGCAGAGACCCTGCACTGCGAAGAGCGCAAGAAGCGATGGCACAAGCATGGTTTGTGCTGTGTTGTAGATAACGAAAGACGACTGCTGTTTCGCGCGGTGGCTGTCTTCAGCGTGGTGTTAGCCAAGACTGGCAATAGGAGTGGTTATCTAGGCGAAAGAAGAACAGGAAGTATATGTATGGTTCCAGTGGAAAAGAAAGGGTGTTGTTTGGTGTTGTTATGCGTCGCAATGTACCCGAGAACTCTACTGACGCGAGCTGTTGTGGTGATGCGCGGCATGAATGATGCGTTTATCATGTAACAATACGAGACAGGGCCGATTATCACAGGTAAGTGACTGTGGCCAAAGACACAGCTTCCTCCCGCGTCTGTCTTTGCCAGATGAAGCATGGCGACGTAGCACGGAGATATGTTTACTTGGGACTTTGGCGCTAAAGGTTCATCTGAACAGAAGGATTCTAGTTCCAAGAGTGAACTCAGCCACTAATCCTCCTCATGCTGTTGAGTCTCGCGTTCCTTGCTTATGTTGCTGATTGCGTGATTACTAGTTAACTTTGTGGTGCGAGGGTTATAGCATTCCCATCACAAGCTTCAATGTCTGCCACCTTTTCGATAAGAAGTCTCGCCACAGCCTCATTGCCATACTGTACAAGGCAGTCCTGCGAAGGGGGTGTAATCAATCATCGGTACGTGGGGCCGACTTACCTATCGGCCTCACGTCCGATGTGTCGATTATATGTTATTTACTGGGTGCGGGGAACAAGCAAGTCAGACTATATTGCCCATGTCAGTTCCTTGAAGACTGTATAAACTGAACCTTCTGTAACCTATTTGACATTTATTAAGCTACTAACGTTAATACTGGAAGCTGCCCACTTCATCCACCATGATGCGATCCTTACGAACAATCTCTATTGTGGGCTGCCATGCCGAAGGCGAGGCTGGCGATGTGATCATCGGCGGCGTCCTCGATCCTCCCGGCAAGAAGACCATGTATGAGAAACTCGAGCACTTTCGTACCACAAACGACGACCTTCGACAGCTGCTTCTTAATGAGCCGCGAGGGAAGCCTACATTACATACCAACCTCATACTTCCACCCTGTAACCCCCGAGCTGACGCCGGTCTACTGATCATGGAGAGCGACGAGTATGCACCAATGTCTGGCTCAAACACCATCTGCACTGTCACGGTGCTGTTAGAGACCGGCATGGTGCCGATGAAGGAGCCCATCACGAAACTTACGCTTGATACTGCTGCGGGCTTAGTCCCCGTTATTGCAGACTGCGAGAACGGCAAATGTAAAGCAGTTTCTATCGACAATGTTGCATCATTTGTCGCTGCCCTCGATTTGCCTATTGAGGTTCCCGGATTAGGCACCATCATGGTCGATGTGGCCTGGGGAGGCATGTGGTATGCACTTGTGGACGCTGGATCTGTCGGCCTTGAGGTCGAGAACGACTATTCCAAGAAGCTCGTGGAGGTTGGGGAACGTATCAAGCGTGCCGTTCAAGCTCAGTTCACGCCTATCCACCCAGAGAACCCCAATATCCGTGGCGTTAGTATCCTGGCAATGACTGAGCCGCTTCAAGAAGAGTCAGGGTGCAAGGTTGCCAAGAATGCGGTGGTAGTCTCCCCGGGGAGGTTTGATCGAAGTCCTTGTGGCACCGGTACAAGTGCTCGACTGGCTGTGTTGCATGCGAGGGGACAGATAGGGGTTGACGAGGTGTTTAAACATCGCAGTATTATAGGAACAGAGTTTGAGAGTCGCATCAGAGGCACTGCAAAGGTTGGACAATATGATGCAGTTCTCCCAACTGTGAAAGGAAGGGGTTGGATAACAGGGTACAAGCAAATCGTACTGGATCCGTCTGATCCCTTTCCTACGGGTTTTAGAGTGGGCGATCAGTGGCATGTCTCGTCTGATGACTGAGTGTAACATGTAAAAAACCGAATGACCCTCCATAGAGTGAACAGAGATGATATACAAGGATACTATTAGATATTCATATTTTATGGCAGCGCTCGTTCTATAAGATGATTAACAGTTGTGTTATGGGACCAATACACGGATACTTTCCAAGGGGTTTGACTTGTTAGCACGAGCAGTCAAATGAGACATAGGGGCAGATAAGGAGCGCCTCTCATGAGCGACTCGCTTGTCCTTTCGTGACAGCTTCAATGGGGAAGGGAAACCATGTCGTGAAAACCCTGTACCAAGACTCTTGCTTCTTGCGAGTTTCTAGAGTGAGTACTAAGCATTGGAAACTGTACTTATAAAGATCGTACAACATAGACTGTAAAGACTATTATAGAAAACGAAGCTGGATTTAAACTCACAGCTTAATGTTAGTCTTTATTATCCCTCGTAGCAATTTAGAGAGAACTGATGTGTCGAGTAAACATGGGGATATATTCTCACGACTATAATAACTTGTCAAGAAATAAGTTGTTTGCGGTCCGAGTAGATATGCCTGTATGGAGGTAAGATCGGATCAAGTTGGTGTATGTATTTCTCTCCTCATTGAGATCTGACAATCTCCTGTAAAGTGAATATCAAATTAAGATACAGTATATTGCCCTAATATAAAAAGAAACGCGTCGTTTGAATCTAGAAGTATATAATCCCTCAGGGCTTTATGTGTATGACTAGAATCAATTTCCTGACTTCAGAGGAAGGTGCTCATTTTCAATAGAACTATCCTGCGTTTCTCTTCTGGCAACATCAATCTCCAAACATGAATATCGGTACTTTGAAATACAAATAAGACAACAGAAGAGTTCGAATCTTGTCAATTGATACACCGTTCCCAGTATTACAAAGACAGGTAACCTGCTTGGGGGCCAGCCCTATAAGGTGGTCTAGCTAAAACAGTCAGCATATTACCATGTAACTGAACAGTTCTGGTCGTTCTTAGTGCCTATACATACCTCATGAAGTTCTTAAAACCCACAATCGCGGCGGCTCCGCCAGCGTAGATACCCAACAGTTTACTCCAACTGGAGTTCCCGTAGATGGACTGACCAACGGCGAGGGCAACCAGATCATAAACTAGGGATCCGCCAAAAATCCAATCGCTTGATGCTGAGAGCAGCCCAAACCCAACGCCCGTGGCGACCTTGATGGCGGTTGATGGCTGCTCGCCAACGAAATACGCTGCAGAGACGTTGTGGAGCAGGTCAAGGACTCCGATACCTGCAAAGGTCTTGGATACGACGTGGGTGAGAACCGAGTTTGTGGACTTGGTGTCCATGGGAGGGAGACGTCGCGCAATGTAGTACAACTGCGCAAGCGAGTTGATGACGACAAAGACGTTGGAGACCTTGAGGTTATTCTGGTTCCAGAAGATCATCCAAGCTGCGAAATATCAGTGTACAAGGCCCTAAATTACACTAAATGCTACTACTCACTGGCGATGCAGAAGTTGCCAACCGCGTAAAAGGGCGCAAAGTCGGTCATGGTGGACACGTCTCTGGTGGACGGCTCGGCCTTGTACAGGCGCCAAAGCCAGGCCAGCTGGAACAGCTGCTGGGGGAAGAAGAAGCCGGCGATGAAGTAGGGCTGGGGCGAAAAGAAGGAGATGTTGGCGTCGTGGATGTCTTTCATGTTTGGCGAGCTCATCATGCCGTAGTTTTGGGCGATGAAGTCGACGACGAAGGATGTCGGAGCGAGCCACTTTGCGGTTGAGAGTTCGGCACCCATGATGGGATAGGTAGGTATTTGTTGATTGATTGATAAAAGATGTGTTTATACGTGCAAGAAAGACTATCAACGCAGTGAGATTCAAAGAACGCGAGGATATAATCTGGGTCAACTAGACTCATCTCACGATTTAATAGTTGATGTTAAAAGGCATCTATGACATCCATGACTCGTTCGAATTCCTTTATCTTGACGTGGACAAGCCATAGACGTTCTTAAGCCTATGGTTGCAGAGTTATTAGCGTCATCGATTCCGTGACAACACCTGCAAAGATCGACGCTAAAGAAACTCGTGTCTTGTCGTGTTCCTCAGAGCGTCTGCGTTGGTAGATAGCAAGATTCTAGAAAATAAAAATAGAGCCCATTTCATTGATTATATCTCATCTCGTGAGTAGTCGAGTAAAGCGGCGTGCAATATCAGGTGGGACATCTGAGGGTCGACAAGAGTTTATGGGATACAAATCTATATAAAGCAATGACTTATAATAAGATATAATCCCGTCTTACTGCTCTACCAGGCTTCTACAGCCTCCACTCTCTAATGGTTCGAGTCGTCCCACATCTTCTTAAAGTACTGACATGTTCGGTCCACGACCCCAGGATCTACGACTCTAAGGGAATCTTCACCTCCCTTCTCAGAACCTGGTCGAACGCCCCCGCCAAAGATTCCGAGCTTCGGCACGGTTTCCCATCCCGGCCCAGCTTCAGGGTCTCTGATAAACCTTGCCCAGGCTCCCTGCATCACTCTACTGAGTTCGTCTTGGAACCCAGTGGCTCCCTTCTCAGGGTAAGTCCCGAAGAGGGTGGTGATCTCAGAAGCATGAAACGCTCCACTGCCTTTGAAGATCTCTGTGTTTGCGAAGCTTGCGTTGTAGATATATCTCCATGCCTTGACGCCCGTCGAAGCATACTCATCGGTGGTAAACCTGGCGGGACACTGAGCTTGGATGTGGGTGAGAACTGTGGCAATCTGATCGTACTCGTTGCTGATGCCTGGTGATTCAACCGGATACAGGCTCTTCACTAGATCGATCTGCTTGCTGCTAATGCCGGGGATAAAGAACCGAAGTGCTGTTTCCAAATCAACGCCTTTGAAGTCTGGAAGTCGACCTTCATCAGCAGTGGTACCGACAAGAACTGGCACGCGTGCCATAAGAGATGGGTCGTCTTCAGAAGCCAGGCGATTGGCACGAGGATGATTCGAGAGGGTGATTCCGTCGTCACTCAAAGGCTTGAAGTCAAGCATGGCCTTCTCAACATATTCCTTCAACTCAGTGGCAGGTATCTCGCGCAGACATCCGAGAACATCAGCGAACTCTTCCCTCTCACAGCCTGTAATCTTGGTCGCATTGGTCCAAGAGCCACTGGGTTTCAGAGCAGCTGTAGCATCGCCAGACTGCAAGATCGCAGCCCGGAACGGAACCGGGTCGGGAGGAGAAGTCAGAAGAGCACCAACACTTCCTGCGCCAGAACTCTCTCCCATGATCGTCACTTGGCGTGGGTCTCCTCCAAACGCAACAATATTGCGTTGGACCCAGTCTAGAGCGAGGCGTTGATCAAGAAAACTGGCCTGTTTGTCAGTCACTTTGCAAAAAGCTGTCTTGATTCGCAGAAACCTACCCAAGATTTTGCTCTCCCTTGGGCAGGTCGAGAGTCTCAGGGAAACCAAAGATGTTGGTCCGGTAGTTGATCGTCACAGCAACGATGTCTTCGAATGCTGCGAACTTTGAGCCGTCGTTCATCGGTAAAGATCCAGACCCATGGCCGAAGCTTCCTCCGTGGATCCAAAACATAACGGGTTTGGACCCAGGCGCCGCATCAGCCGGTGCCCAGACGTTGAGGTTCAAGCAATCTTCGTCCTCTCCAGCGGGAGGAGGAGGGGTGTTGAAGTTCTTGATGGTCCGGTTGCGACTTGCTTCTGGATAGTTGAACTTCTGGATGCAGGACGGCTTGAACTCTGTAGCATCGTAAGGAGTGTTCCAACTATGAGCAGCCTCCGGTGGGCTGAACCGGACAGGAGGTGCGCCATAGGGGATGCCGAGGAACTTGTTGATGGGCGTCTTGGAGTCGGGAAGGGATGTCTTGGTACCAACTACTGCGCCGTTCTGGATGACTGCGGTCGGTCTATCTGATCTCTGATGGTGTGGAGATGTAGCTGCTTCAACGGCAAAAAGCGCGGTAGCTAAGAAGGTAAGGGCAATAGTCATTGTGATGAATATTGATATCGAGGTGAAAGAGAGGGACTGGAAAAACGTTGGGTTTTATATGACCTGACTATCGATGATTTATAAACAAATTAGAGAAATGTCCATCCAACACAGCTTAGACGACCTTGATCGCCACCTCATCATCTAACTAACATAGTAAGCAGCTGTACGTGCAGGAATTTGAGATATCGCCTTAGGGCTTCTGTCACTTAGATGGCCCCAGAGTCTCACCTAAGGTCGACAAGATGCTTACCCTTTCGGGGAAAACCCAGCGCTTCTGTATGATTAGCCAACGTTGTCTAACTTTGGAACCACCACGAGGCTGAGCCCTGGATTTAGAGCGCGATATAGAGCCTAAAGGGGTAAGAGTCGACTCCAGCCGCCAGCCCTGACTCCAGAGGGTCAGACGCTTTGCCACGGTTGACGCAACAACTCTAAAGTTGGGAGATTCGGTCATTAATTTGCCCCTTGCTGTATTCTTATTAATAGTCGGAAAAATT
Source organism: Fusarium staphyleae (assembly GCA_017140175.1). NCBI lineage: Eukaryota > Fungi > Ascomycota > Sordariomycetes > Hypocreales > Nectriaceae > Fusarium > Fusarium staphyleae. The sequence goes on from JADDON010000349.1 coordinate 78,491, forward strand.
CTTGTTCTATATAGATGGATATCCTCCCATCGAAATCGACTACTATCATCGTCTTATTGGCGGAAGAGCTACATAGTAGATGTCCGTGAGCTTGAGAAATCATATCCCTGTTTCTGACTCCAGCTTTTACACCGTAGCCCAATCTCGCCTTCAACATTATAATAACATCAAGATCAGGAAAGATCATTCCAATCTTCTACTTTAATCGTCTCTCAACGCCGTGTACTCGTGCAAAATCTTACGAATGAACTTGATCGTAAACTAGGTATCACTGTAAAAAGCACAGAGCAGATGCCATTGCTTCTTCCCTCATATCAGCGTAGCTCATTACTTAAATACACCCTTTCCACACTCCTCCTCCGTTTCTCTCTGACAAAACATATACCAGCCTCGCGTGTTTAATGCAGATCGTTCATCCTCACATCTCCAGTCGACTGCGATGTCTTGGGCGGTTGATCCACCCAGTTCACTCCTCTCGCCGTCTGCTGCTGTCTCGCCGCCGCCTGTCGTCTCGACTTGCGCCTGTACACCAAGACGACTACCGCCGCAATCAAAGCAACACCAGCAACGGAGCCAACGACGATGCCGGCGATGGCACCCCCAGAAAGGCCAGAGCTGCCCTTGCTGTTTGAGGAGCCACTTTCAGACCCTGCCGAGGTATCTTCATCATCGTCGTTTTCATCATCCTCATCATCGTCGTCATCGTCATCAATATCAAGACCTTCATGGGGGTCGCTTTTGTCTTCATCGTCTTCGGGCCTGGTGGCATTGAAGCACATGGTGTTTTCATCAAAGTCACTAAACTCGACAAAGATAATGTCGGCGCAGGCATAGAAAGTCTCGTTCTCGGGCTTGTCAAAGTTGGCCATGTACTTGATCTGGAGGGTGGCGTTGTCGCCTGCGCTGACTGAGTTTGGAGGGTTGGGAACGGAGAGACAGGTGTGCCCGGGGTCGATAGACTTGAACTCGTCGGCATCGATGAGGGTGGTGAAGTCCTGGTTGGATTTGGGATCTGTAGTCGTTCGTTAACACTAGTGTTGTTTATGTAGAGAATGTAAGCACCTACTTTGCTCATACGAGATGCTCAGTTCCATATCGAAAGATTCATCCTGTCCTACAAGAGAGACCTTTCCCTTTCCTGGTGGCTAAAGTCAACAACCAATCACTACTGAACGCAGAGTCAGTCTGACTTACGCATGGGAAAGTCACTTCTATTCCCGGGACTGGCAGATGAACCGCATGGCGCCGTGTTATCCATGGATGCAGACCAGACTCTGTCCGCCGGCCACATAAACGCGGCCGGGCCCATGTCGTCCTCGGAGCCTTTGTCAAGGGCAGCATGGGCCGAGGCTGCCATGATCGCAAACCCTCCGAGGATGGACTTTAAAGAAGCCATTTCGATTGAACACTAGTTAGTCAGGCGTGAGGGAAATGACAAAGGGAAGGCCAAGGGCGGGCGGACTCTGGGATGGATGGGCAAAAGCGTTATAAGCCCATGTCTGGTGCCATCGGAGCAATGCGGCCTTAATATACACCACCAGCACATCAACATCGACATTTACCGTGTGCCACCCTCAGCGGACCTGTTCCTGTCAGGCTTCGACCTGCGGCCTATCGCACCCATGCCTCGAGTAACTAGCCGCCAAACTTTTCACTGGTCTCTCAAGGCCAAGCCCGGTCATCCCGCAGTTACCCCTCCCGCCGAGCCAGCCATCAACAACACCGTTATCGGTGGAGAAATGCAATGGCTGGTTGTTGCGCAAGGTTTGAACGCATCGGCTGCATCCTGGAGGAACTATTGTCGAAATCTTTGCAACGTTGACATGGGGGTTATATGGACTGATCGGTTATCAGATGATCAGATAAGATACAGTTGGGTTTAATCAGATGAGTATCTCGGCTGTCATTGGCCGACGGTGCCACCATCACCAACTTTAATCCAAGGGCCAAGGATCCAAGGACTCTGGGCGTGCATAAGCAGCAGTCGAGAACCTGGCTATACGGCCGAGAAATTCCTTGACTGCTCAAGACCATGAGTCAGGAGCCTGCAGCTGCTCTAGGGCCGGGTTCATCGGTTATAAGTTAGTGTTAGCTGGGACACAAGGAATGAAGCCTGCTTTGCGGAAGCTGAAGTTGCTGAACCGAGTAACATCTCCGAACTCCGATAGCGCAGCTTTCAGCTTTTATCCAAGTGATGACTTGAGTTTAGCCGTTTGCTTGGCTGTCCTGCATGGTGTGGTGAAGGGTATAAGTAAGCTCTCTGCTCTGCGTTTGGCTTCCGCCTCTTGGTTATGTGAAGCATCCTCCAAGCCTCAATCATCTGTTTCTCAATTGACTTACCTGGGCTTTCAACTGGCACTCTATACTTCTGTTTCAAGATGCAGCTGACCTACACCGCTGTCCTTCTGGGCTCTCTGGCCGCTGTGGCCTCTGCCTCTGCCAAGCGAGAGTTCCGATTCCCGGATACTGTTCCTCTCTCCCGACGCCAGACTTCTGGCCCCGAGTACGAATGCCACGCCAACTGCGGTAAGTGCTCTAGCTTGACCTTGGATTCCAATTGGAATTGGCTGACACATTGCAACAGGCTACACCATCATGAATGCCGACGAAGAGGGCTACTGTGACAGCGACGAATGGAACCAGCTCCTCGAGGGCTGCCTCAAGTGTGCCAATGAGTATGACATGTGGGGAGATTACGGCGAGGGTGTCAAGGGCGCTGCCGAGGCGTGTGGCCTCGAGGCGGTACCCGAAGGTGCCTCTGGAGGCTCTGCTACCGGCAGTGCTGTCGCTACCACAACCGTTGCTGCTTCCACCACAACCATTGCTGCTTCTACGACCACTGTTGCTGCTTCCACGGTTACTGAGCCCGCTACCGAGGAACCCGAGACGACCACTGTCGAGGTTACGTCTGCTGCTCTCACTTCGTCAATCGTCGCTCCCGAGACCACTGTCGGAAGCACTCCCGGAACCAACTCGGTAAGATCGGTCCATACTCTGATCCCCAAGCACATAGCTGACTGAATCTTTTGCTTAGACTCCCACTGCCGCGCCCACGACCGTCGAGAATGGCAATGCGGCTTCCAACTTTGCCTTCTCCGGTGTCTTGGCTGTCGGTGTGGCTCTTGTTGCCGCCGCCGGTCTCTTCTAAGCGCACGATGCGCTGACAATACTGAACATGGATCTTAATCAGTAGGGGGTATATAGGAACGTAATTGGTGTATATATAATGGCGCGTCCAGCTGATTCACTATGTATGAAGAGACCGCTCCAAGCCGCGTGTAGATGAAATGCTCGTTTATAAATCATGTGCTCCTGCGCCTGTTCGTGAAATGTTCGTCAATGGCCACTTTCAATCTGCCTATTGCAAGCCCATGCCCCCGAATGCACGGTCCAGCTCTGCACCTTGGTCGTCCGTGGCATCGTTACTGGTCGCACCCTGACTCTGTTGTGTTTCAGGCAAATCTCCAACACCCTGTTGCTGGGCTGGTGTGCTCCTCTCTGGTTCCAGAAAGTGCGTCTCACTATCCAACCAGCCGGGCGCAACCCTTCTCTTCTCGGCGAGCTCACGCGCCTTTATCCTCTCTTCAAACTCTCTCAAGTCACGCTCTGCATCTTCCTGCATCTTGGTCACATATGCCTGAAGCGCGCGACACGACGCGATAATATCTTGGGGATGCGCGGCGTGGCCTGAGCCGGAGATAACGTATTTGGCCTTAGATTGACCTGCTGGATCGTCCGACGCGGCCTCGATTCCAAGCGGCGAAGGAGGTATGTTGGAGGGCATAGTCTTATAGTTATAAGAGAGGGTCGTCGCGGTCGGGAGAGATACAAAAGGCGAGACTGTGAGAGGGACCTGCTCCAGCAGGGGATGATGGGAGCCTAATGATCGCGTTAGCAGAGTCGAGATTATGGAATGAGGATGAGGAAGCTCACGGTTATTATTATGCATGATTATATGAGTAAAGGGGTCTTATTATCGCGTTTCCAGATGAAAGCAACTCGGAGTATTCTTGCACAATGATTCTCCTTGTCGCACAATGTAAATCGAGGTCAAAGCCGCGGCATGTTAACGTTAAGATGTAAGGTTCTCCGTCACCACTGACGCAACAACCAAGCGGTATGCGCTGCCTTATCGATAAGACACACTAAGTTAGTTAACTTAGCGATAAAGCTCTCCAACCCCACGTCGCAAAGAAGCCTTTTCTTCCAAACCTCTCTAGATAAACTCCAAGCTCGAGCAATTCACCATGCTACCGACGACCATTCGTACGCCTCCTTCTACTGGCGACTTTACGCCTCTGTCTGAGTACCAGTCGCAGACTCCAGAGTCATTCATCGGTGGAAAGCCCGTCCTACATTACCACGCAGAGGGCGCAAAAGCATGGATTCCCAAGGCGCAATGTGGAAGTCTAGCTCTCTTTCCAGCCGACTCGAGCCAAAGGCCGAGTGCTCCTGAAGGCGACAGCATTAACGGCGATGTCGAGGAGCTCGTCGAGCAGAGTGTGGATGTCTTTGTAAACTCCGAGTAAGTCGGCTACCCATACTTCCCTGAGCTGTCGGTTTGCTAACCTCGCCTAGGACCTTGACCATATTCAGCACCAAAGTCGAAGCCGGAGTCTCTATTCCCTACCCTTCGATATCCATCCACGCCGTAAAGCAGATCGGTCCCGAAACAGCCGCCCAGCGCGCCCAGGCTGTATGGATGCAGCTCGAGTTCTCCGACGGTGGTGATGACGACGATGACTTCAACACCATCGAGCTCACCATCATTCCTCCCCAGACAGACTCTGATCAGAGCGCCGCGAAGCAACTATACGAGGCCATGGCCAGTTGCTCTGATCTACACCCCGACCCCAACGACGACGACGAGGATGACGAGGACGACTACGACCGCATTGTCTTTGAGGGAAGCGACGAGCACGGGGCTATCGAAGGCTTCACCGGTGTTATGAGGGGCGCGACTGACGGCAGTCTGCCTCCGCCAATGCCCGGTAGCGGTGGATGGATTACAGCCGACAACGTGCACGAGTATTTCGACGAGGATGGAAACTGGATTGGCCAGGGCCAGGAGACCACCGAGGCCATCACTAGTGTCTCAAATAGCGGAGGTCTGCCTCCCCCAATGCCTGGCAGCGGCGGATGGATCACAGCAGACAACGTGCACGAGCACTTTGACGAGGCAGGGAACTACATCGGCCAAGGTATCGAGACGGAACAGGAACTGGGTCAAGGCGCGGGAAGAGTACGGGCTCACGACGAGGTCGAAGGAGGCCAAACAGCAGAGAATCGTTCAGCTGAAGATCCTGAGAACAAGCGGCCTCGGGTGGGAGAATAAGTAAAGAGGACATCTGGTAATAGAACTGGAGCATAGGCGTTTCGGCAAGAAAAGGATATCAAGATTCATTAGGGGTTCAGCGGGCTCGGTCAAGCCTAAGGACATGCATGCATCACAATCCAAGAGTCATGTTGTTACTATAACTACTATTGTTCTTTTATTAAGATTACGTCCGAAGGGTATATATCCATCGAGCTCCTACCTACAGGTGAGTCCAAGCCAATTCCATCCAGCTGCTCTCCAGCTCTCTTCACGAGTACACAGATCCAGAATCCCAACCTAGATACATGAAATGGGCGTACATGACGGGTCATTGTCGTTCCTCTCAACAAGCTACAGCCCACTAACAAAGAAGAGACAGGCATTACAAACCTCAAACAATAGATGCGAGCGTTACATTCGTAGGCATCGTCCCTTGGCCTCCCTTCCAGACATTTCAGGCGAGCTCTTCAGGAACCCATCCTTGTCGTACAGCCCCAGGCTCTCAGCGCTCTGCCTCTTGGCTTCACGCTTACTCTCCGCGACGAGTTCGCTCACAGTCCCAAGCCTGGTCTTGCTCGTTGTTCCGAGCAGCGAGTCCCTCGTATCACGACCAAGATTTGCGCTGCGGCGCGTCTCACGCAGACCACTAGCAATCTCCAGCCGTGGCGTCTTTGGATATGGTTCCTGGTTCTCCTTCCCTTCTTCAATGTCGTCTTCGCGGATCTCAACACCCAGGTTGCTGCGGCTACTACGGCTCGATGGCATCGGTCGCATGGGTGAGACTGTTCCAGAGCTGTTCTTCTTGGGGCTCCCGAGGCTGAGGTAGTTTTGACGGCCCGGTGTACTCACTACAGAGTTGGAGGTAGTCCTCGCTCGTGAGATATTGCCACCCAAGACAGGCAGAGTCGGCGAATCCGGCTCGTTGTAGGACGACGCCACGGAGGTATTGCTAAAGGAGCTGATCATGCTATTCATCCGTCTCAGCTCTAGAATCGAGTTTCCAAGAGACCCCATGCTTGTCATTGTTGGCGGCGGTAAACTCGGAGGATCTCTCAGCGATCGGGACAGAGAACGGCGAAGGGGCGAGCCCGTGGAGATGGCACCCGGGCTGGAGTCCTCCACCATCGACTCCTCGTCGTAGATGGAGCTCCCTGCGGATATTTCCCGAAGCTGCTGCGAGAGGTCGCGTCTGGGTCGTGGGGAGAGCGGAATCGGCATGGCGAGCCTATCGACGTGCGCAATGTGCCTTGGTGGTTCAGGTAAGGCTCTCTTGGGCGCGGTGCCCATCAACAGGGAGAGCATATCCTGTTCATCGAAAGGCGAAGAGGCCATGGTTGACGGACTCGTCGGCGTAACCGTTGCAAGGCTGTTCCTGTCCAAGGGCTGTGGACGGGGCCGCATCCGCTCAGGGATAATGGGCTTAGGACTCTCGTCCTTCCGATCATCCAGGGTGATGGTGCTGTCGTCGTCCGTCCCAGTGGATGGAGTCACGATGCTTGTCATCGAGGTGCTGACAGGAAACGCCAGAGCAATGCCCTCCCGATCCCGCGCGTGGAAGCTGGTGTTGCGCTGGTAGTACTCCGTAGGCGGCGCCAGCATCGTGGGCAACGGCGGTCCGCCAACAGCCTGTGTGCTTACAGATGATGGCCGCAGTTGTCCTGGGGCGTTGAACACCGTCTGCTGGCGTGGGATCGAAATGCTCAACGTCCTCGTCCGACTTCTCAAGGAACGCGGTCCAAACAGAGACGACCTGTTCTCCGAGTTCCATGCTCCTGATGTCTTTTTCTCCACAAACGGATCAGCCTGTTCTTTCTCCTCGGGATCATTGGCACTGTACAACGTCGACAAGGAGCTCGACGCATCGCTCTCATCGGACAGTTTCCTCTCGTGGCCCGACTTCTCAACTATCTTCTTTTGAGGGCTTTGGTTCTCTTGGGGCTCCCACTGACGTCCTTTCAAGCGGCTGGGGCTCGAAAGTCCTCCCGGCAGAACGAGCTCCTGTGTCGCTTCGGCGATCAGGCTGTTAGCAGCGCTCCCGATGGAAGTCACAGACGCATTGCGGGTATGCCCGGTCGCCGGGATCGCGTGGATAGTAGACCTCTTGCTCGGGCTCGACTCAATCCGTGCAACACGTACAGTTCCGGTGGTATTCGTGGAGTCCTGCGAGGAGATCGTCTTCTGGCTATGAGGCGTCTTGATGGGCGAGCTCTTGTTGGGCGTGCCCTTTTGTGCCGGTATCTTCTGGGGAGTCCTTTTCTGAGGCGAGTTCTTCCTCGGTGACACGTGAGGAGTCGTAGTGGCTGACCCATTTCGAAGTCGCTGTTCTGTAGATCGCAAGATATCCCGAAGGTCTGTGTCTGTCACCCAGGGCTTGACGTAGGCTTGCGCAGGCGCTTTGACAGGACTCGTCTGAATTTCATCCTTTTGTGTTGGCAGTTCCGGAGCCGTCTTGCGTGGTTCGAGGTTTGGCCGCTGCGGTACTTGGATCGCCTGATCGAGTTGTTCATTCGCCTGCCCCTTTTCCGGATCCTCGTCAACCATGAGACTCGGCAGCGTAGGCACCCTTCCTAGCCAACTGTCTCTGCTGAATAGACTGTCACGGACACTCTTGTTCACCTTGGGTCCATGGAACACATCCTCTTCAACCCAACTACTCGATCGCCCTCTCTTCCCAGCGCCGCCGAAAAAGGTGAAGCTGTTGTACGTCGGAAGAGGTGGCAGCACCGGCGGCAGCGATAGGGAGAGCCGACTAGCGGACCTGGACATTGCATGTTTGCGCTTGACGAGTCGCTTCGTGAAGATCGATTGTCGGTGGTCGTCGGTATTTTCTGATACCTGGTATACTGTTGTCGAGGTCTTTCTTGCTTGGGACTTGATGTGCCAGGTCAGAAGGAAGCCGATGGCTGCGAAAAGGAGAATTGCGCCGCCCACAGCCAAGGCGAGGATCCAGCCAAGACTGAGACCGCCAGTATGGGATACAGCTCTGCGCGATAGTGAAGAGTAGTTCATGGCGATTTCATCAGCCGAAGCCGAGTTTCAAAAGTCTTCAGCAGTAGCAAATCTCTGTATGCGCTTTAACTCAAAGACTCAAGAGACGGTGGCTCGGTAAGGAAGACAGCGTAAAAAGATGGCGGACGCCAGAGAATAGGAGAAATCTGGGAGCCCGCCCAATTTCATCTCAGAACCATCTTGTCTGTCTATAAAGTGCTGAGGTTATTTCGAGAGTCTCAGTTCAATATTATGAGGAATGCGTTGCTAGGCGTGACCCATTCCAACAGCATCCAACCACGAAGACAGCACCGAGACATTCTGACATGAGCTGTGCGAGGTTTCGTTGACATGGACGGTGATGACTTCAATAAAAATCATCATCGCGGCGATAGTCAGTTTCATGTTGACCAAGACATGGGGAAGTTTGCCAAAGTTGAACACTGACTGAAACTAAATTGGTGGTAAGTTCGGAGCATAATGCTGTCAACCAAGTGCACATCACCAGGGACGTTTGTTCTACAGCACCAGGCTGCCTTCTTTTTTTCATTCTTTTTTTTGGGGGGGATCATTCGTTATTCCGGTATCTGTATCTGCGTAGCTTTTCCTTCAGTTCACATGTTCCCAAAGACCTGGGTAATCATCTTTGTCCTATGAAGTAAAAGACCTATGCAGCCAAATGCTCTTCCAACCATGCATGCTATGCGCTTCTTCGGAACCGGCCGGGAGAAATGAAACTGCAAACCAACTATGTCTCCGATTCTTTTTTCTTCTTTTCTTCCATGTATTGTCCTCTGCTTAAAATTTTTAGAAATGGCGGTGTCCGTGGCCATGAAGGTGAGCATGAGCACCGCGTCGTCTCCGCCTCTGTGCGGGAGCGCCGGGAACCGCTGTCGAGGTGACCGTGACCACAACTGTTTGATCCTCCACTTCAGTCACATATACAAGTTCCTCATCCCAGTAAATCTTGCTGACGACATTGCCGTTTGTGACGTACTGGGTGCTCCAGTGGCTCTGGGCATCGGTCGGCACCACGACTTCAGGCGCAGCGGTTGTCGCGGGAGCGGATGTAGACACGGACGAAGAGGCGGATGTGGGAACAGATGCTGGTGCCTCTGGGATTGTAGGTTCGATGAATGCAGCTCCAACACTCCCATCCGCAACCGCAATGCTCGGGAGACCCGGAATGAGGTTTGACTCTGGTGTAGGGAGAGATAGCGAGGGGACTGACGTTTCAGAAGCTGGGGCAGGAGCTACGGCCTCGTAAGCCGACTTCACCTTGAAAACCTGGCCTGGAAGTGGCGAAGCAGAATTCTTGGGTCTTTCTCCGGGAGTGTAGCTCAGCGTGGGCACGAGAGCATCACCGATCGGGTCTGGAGCCTGGCTTGCACCACTATCCGAGTCATCTCCATAAGTGACCTCGTCAGCACCGGGAAGCTGTTTGCAAGGACCGAGAACGTCTTCTTTGGCCAACACCTTGGGGAGTTCCATTTCACATGAAGTGGCCTCGGCCTCGCTGACAACGTCGAACAGGGGGCAGTCCTCGATTTTTCCGCTAGGGCTGGTGCATGTCTTGATGGCATCCTGAAGAAACTCTTCCTCCCAACCAGTAATGAAGTCTCCATGGTAGCCGTATCCTATTTGGGATTAGAGCCGTTACTTCACGAGGTAATAGCCAACTTACCAGTTGTGTCTCCGTTGGCAAACACAAAGCGACCGTTACGGTCAGCGAATGCATTGGTGTTCCAAATGACCTCGTACATCAAACTTGGCAGACGGACAGGGTAGCCCTCGGGGCAAGTTCCTGTCATGACGAGATCAGGAAATGCTACGTGATCCTTGTGGTTGTCACTGTCTACTGCATCGCCTCCTTTCCAGCAAGAGGGAAACATCAGCTCCAGGCGAAGGCCGTCCTTGCAATTGGCGTCGAGATATTCCTTGTCAGGCATGTAGTGGCGATAGAGGGTGGCCTCAGCGTCCTTCTTGTAGTTTAAGCAGTTGAAGCCGAGCGCTCGTTCCGCGAGGGTGCCCTGATCGTCCTGGCCGAGAGAATGCCACGTAGACTTATCCGGGTCAGGCTTGCTTGGATCCCCTGCTGAATAGGTTCTCTTGGTGTTTGTACCAGACAACATTCTGAAGTCGGGAGGGAATGCGGTCACATTGTCCCCATACAGTAGGTAGTAACTTTAAGCTGTTAGCTAGAACGTCTTGGGAGCTTTGGTAAAAGTCGAATACTTACGCCAGCATACCTCCCACCTGTGGGACCATTTCAAACTCGCCAGTATCGGTATCGTGGAAGTACATGGCAGGGTGCCAATACGACGACTTATCTTGAGTGACTCGGCACGAAGTACAATCAGCATCGAGAAGCTGCTCAGTGTTGGAACTGTCAGAGAAGCCTGTCCAGTAGTTAGATATGCGTATCAAGTGCGTGTAAGCCGCAACCCATCGGCGGTTGCACTTAGAAGAATAGGACTTCGCTAGTCTGGCACTTACCTGAGGATCCATGAATTGCATGAACGTGCTTTGAGAGCCTGCCTGGATCAACGATGGGGTCGAGTCGCGCGAGTCCCACGCGGCCAGGGCACTCCATACGCCAAAAGGCGTGGGCACCACCAATAAGGCCCACAGACACGGTAACAACTGATTTGAGCATCATGTTGACGAGATTTTTCGAACTCTAGATGTTGGTTCACCTTCCGCTTAAAAGCGAAGGATTCAAGGAATGGACGACGCGACAAGGCTGTCTAAAGGACTGTTGGTGTTAGCGATGAAGGCGATGCAATGATCAACGAATATGACGATGAAAGATGGATGAAGCCAGAGATCCAAAAGGAAGGTGCAACACTTGATAGCTCAAAATAGAAGAGGCAAGTGCGGTGAAGATTCAAGTGTCAACCGGCAGGTGGCTTAGACGAATAGCCAGTTGGCAACGGCTGGCTACTGTCCATAGCCGTCGCCAACACAGAAGATCCGAAGCATTGCAACGGTACAGAAAGCAAACATGATTGAAGTCCAGGAGTTCAAGAGATAGAAGTCGCATGTAAAAAAGTTGTCCACAGGCCAAGATTGGGAATACTTTGAGGGGAGGCAGTGTGTAAGTGAATGTGGGCTCACCGTCGCTAGATCTTCGTGTGCGCAACCAAGCTGTGAGGGAGATACCTTGCTCTCCTTGTCCGCTTGTAACAAATATTGATTCAATCTGAAGCAGAGAAAATTTCAGAAAAGGAAATATTGAATCAGAGGGCAATGGCTGGGGATGTCTTTATTGCTGTGGATGGTTGCGCACTCTTCAAGAGTTCTTCCAGCCCCGCTAAGGATCTGAGACTCAAGATTCCAACGCGTGGTGAAGACCCAGCGCTGTAGGCACTGCCACGCTTCCGGATCGCGTCACGGGGACGTGTAGAGTGGGTGGTCGGCTACTTACCGTAGGCTCAGTTTCGAATGAAAGAATGCTTTGTTCAATGGCGCCGCTTCCGGTTCCAATGCCGTACGATCGGTCGAGGTGTCTCAGTATCAAACGGTCGACGTTTTGGGAAATATTGACAGTTGTTCAAGTCAAATGAGCCGAAATCGTCGTGGTTGAGATTATAATGAGCAGTAAATCTCTTGAAAAGATATTTGGTCTGTGATAGCTCGCCCCGACAACTTGTGATGAAGTTGGAATAGCCGTTAAAGCCAATATCAGCCTTCCCCTTCGTTGCAACGGCACGCTAAACGGTGTGCACAACGGCTCGGCAGCACCGAAAAAAAAACGTTTGATCGCAGATGAAAGGTGCTTGTGAGACGGATGCGGTCCTCCGGTGTATGGCTATGCGGCGTTGTTTTGCAAAAGGAGCGATATAAGTTGATGTTTCTAGGAGTCTCGAGATGGAAGGTCTTAGTGGAATTTTACCACTCTCTGTTAACTCTTTAGTCAATACAAACGAAAGTGCTCAACCGGTCAGGTTATAAGGAATGTAGTTGAGGTGTTCAGACACCGAAAGAGAGTGAAGTGCGGTGTCGTAGAAGACGGTACAGATAAAGAGTGTAGGAGAGTCGAGCCAGCCCGGTTTGTAAAGAGGATAAACGGCAAAGATAGGAACGAAGGAATGGAGAGAGAACGAAGATGGAAAATGGGAAAGGGTGAGCCGAAGGAGCGGGATGCGGGAGGTGGGCCACCACAATCGACCTGTCACCGGTGATCTTGGCCATGAGGTCGGGCACTCAGGGCGGCTTTACCACGTCGCAGGCAAGATTACATTGGTTCCAAGGGTCATGCTACAGGGGTGCCAAAGTACTCGTGTGTTCGTCGACAAGAGTGATACCGCACCAAGGCCAGCATATGCCGGGACCAAATGACGATCTCGACCATGGCGGATTCTCGAAAGGAGGCAATAAGAGGTCGCAAATACCATGCCGCCGTTGTGAGGAACGTGATAGATGCAGGTACCATGCACATCTTCTGGCGAATGGAGTTCATGACCCGACTTGCCGAGATCTCTAGGTCCGGGATAAATCACCGGAGGGAATTGTCGCTGGGGCACCTCAACAGGGATGCCGAGCGTAGAGATGCTGCATTGTAGTATTGGAGGGGCGAGACGTTTCGCAGACGGCGCCAGATGGTCTGGGCTTCTACTCTGGAGTAGCACTTCTCCTGTCAATCACAGCGGTTTGCGCGGCTCTCCAGATTGGAATCTGCGGGATCTTCAGTGGTTGAGAGAGACCATGTATTGGCTACGTCAGCGTGGTCAGGCTGAGTACCTACTGTTACGTACTATAGTAGTATCCGTAGTATTGATTGGATTCCCCTCGTGTCTCTTGGTCGCGCAAATCCACCACGTGCGGGACAAACACCACAGCTGTTTGCGGAGCTGTGAGTATCCATGCTAGTTCCAGGCACCGTAGATTTACAAAGTCCTTCAGTCTACTCCGTAGACAAGGCTGGTTAAAGAGACGCTTGCCGTCTTCCGGTTACCCATTCTCGTGAGCTGAGCTGCTTCGTAGTCGACCCTCTACGTAATATGGCGCTGGTTCCGATTAATTAGCACATGGGCTGACTGAGACTGCGGGTTTGCGGGAGGCTGGAGACAGTCTTTGACAGCCAAAGCAAGGAAGGGTCCAAGGGATGGGAAACAAGGGGGTCTGTCCAAGTGGCAAAGAATCTCCCTGGCGTTGTTGTCCCCCAGCCAAGAAATGATGGACATGATCTTCAGGCTCGGCTGTCTATCCTCATCTCTCCGTTTGTCGTCGTGTTTGTTCCGCAAAGGTTTCAACTCTCCCCATCTCAAACTTGGGGAACTCACAAAGTCCCCAGGTAGCCAGGGGCAGTGCATAGAAGCCGTCGAGATGCCTGAAACGCGTTTCATGTCCTGCTTAAGCCAATCACGAGACGCCAGCTTCACACTGCCAACAGTTTTCCCCTGTACGTGGCGTTGGTGGCGCCTGGACTGCAGTGGGTTCATGCTGGAGTTTCTATAATAAAGACACGACACGAGACTCTGCATCTTTCGATACAGCTTTGGTGTTGGCATGCAGCTTCGGAAATTTTATGGTTGCCTTATGATATGGTGGGGATGCCAGCAAGTTAGTCTAGAGCTCTACTACTACATAAGGTAGCAGCAAAAGGATTTGCAATGAGGTATTTTGTACCCACAACCCTTGGCATGTATTGAGTGCATGGAAAATCCGCTCGACAAGTCATGAGAAAACAATACATGTCCAACATTACAATTCCCTGCGTGCAGATGCATATCGAATTCTTGATTCAGTCTAAGTAGTATCTAACAATTCTTGTACGTCCGTAAGCAGTAACAAGTCTCGCGCCAAGTGGCACGAACATAATGATGACCACGTTTCGCAATTGCTCAACTTTCCCAATCGCTCGTGTTCGTGATACGGCAATCGAAATCCATAGCAGTCTGAAACTTAGCTGCTTGCTCAGGATGGATCCATAGCTACATAAAGCCAGTGTTGGGCCGCATCTGCTTCGTCCCCCAATCAATCTGTCGCATACTCCGTAATAAGTTAGTTGAAACTAACATGCACCGTATTTGGTATCCCAGGATGCAGTTCGGTTGGGTGTAGGCTAAATGGGAGGGACTGCTGATAAGTCTTGGCCGGTCAGTGGTTATAGTCCACTGACACGCTTGATGTCTACTCTTCTATGCTCGTGTTTGGACAATAACAACCCAAGCTAACCTAGTTCTAGCCGATCCAGCCGTACAGTCTTCAGGGCCATGGGGAGATATCCGCTTATAGTGAGTGAGCTGATACGAAGCCAGTGATATTTGCAGTCGATGCTAAGGATAACTGTGCGAAGTAATGGGTTTGTAGAGGAGTGAGTGCCTATCAGTCCGTAATAACACAGCATTTGGTTCATTTGTTAGATGATTACACCCATTTTCAAACTTGTTAGTTTCGGATTTGAGGCATTTCGCCTCCGTGCTTGAACACTTGTATAGCCTAATGTGGTGGTGTTGTTCAATCCTCCGGATCCCGTGTCTGAGATTACTGACGCAGCCACGCATCAGCCGAGACATCCAGATTTCAAACGGCCATAACAACGACATCTATTCTGGTCCATCAAGAGAACAACTTCAAATGACAGCTTTTGTGTATGTTATAGACTTCCACCAGTATCATCATGTGGTGTTGAGCCACCGTGTACAGCACAGCCACATAACTAAGCCCCACACCACATCCGAATGCGGCCCCTGCCAGGGTTGTCCATCTCACGAGCGCTACGGAGTACTGTTGCGACAACACACGTTCACCACCTTGATATGATTAACGACTTTCGATAACCACATACCCTTTCAATATGGAAGACCTTTCGGGCCTCGATTGGTCCTCCAAACCCACTGGCGGTCAGCCGAAGCCGCCGGTCATGAACTCGGCCTTTGCCTCAATGCGACCTACACCATCCCCGCTGGGCTCAGGACGCAACACGCCTCTGTCCACGCAGGGGTCTGGTTCTGTAGCCCCCAAGCCGGCACCTGCGAAGCCATCGCAGGATAGCTTCAGCAACCTGATGAACTTTGGGCCAGCGAAGGCGAAGCAGAACCTGACCCTTGCCGAGCGACAGGCACAGTTAGAGGCCGAGAAGCGCAAGAAAGAGGAGGAGAGGAGGAAACAACAGGAGGCTCAGTTCGGCAATGGACAGTTCTGGGACGCGCTTGGGAATCGGACCGCATCGACCAGCCCTGCGCTACAACCGCCGCCATCTTCAAGTGCCCCTACAAATGACGATAACGATCTCTTTGCCGCGTTCAATAAGGACACGAAGGTTGACAACTCGAGTTTTTACCCCCCTCCGTCTGCCTCGCAACGATCGACTCCGGCGAATGCGGCGTCGATAAACCTAAGCGACCCAAATGCATGGCAATCTACAACCGGTACGAGTTCGAATGGAGATGGTTTCGGGGTAGATGACGATCCCTTTGGGTTAAGCGAGTTGAAGGCAGCCCCCGCTGCAGCGCCTACCCAGCAGACCGATGATGACGACTTTCTTGGAGACTTGGCTCGCCCTGTAGATGAAGTGCGGCGCAAGCAAGAGGCAAGCCGACCCGCACCCGAGCCTGGGAAGCCTATTGAGGACGACGACGATGACTCGAGCTCAGCCGAAGAGCAGAATCCGAGAGCACGAGAGCAATACGTCGAACGCCAGCCTCGCGTAAACAAAGATCCCTTTGACAGGGCTGTAGCGCAGTTAGTAGACTACGGGTTCTCCGCCGAAGACGCCCAACGTGCCTTGGTCGAGAGTGGTTCTGGATACAACGCCCAAGCTGCAGTCAACTGGCTCTTGGACGAAGCGCACCGCAAATCCAAAGAACAAGCGCAAGGCAAAACCCCCTCTGCCAATTCAAGCAGGACTGCGAGCAGAGCTCCGAGGAGCAACGACAGGTCACCGGCGAGAGGCGAGCAGGACTTGGCAAAGACGGCGGCTGCCGTGGGTAATACTCTGTTCAAGACGGCCAACTCGCTGTGGAAGACTGGTCAAAAAAGGATGCAGCAGGCGGTTGCGGACCTTCAGCAAGATGGCGACCCAAATCAGCCCAAGTGGATGCGGGAGGCTCAACAAGCCAGGGCACAAGGACCAGGGAAAGCTCAGGCAGATGCCACTGACGAGGCGCTTGCTCTCGATGCCGGTGGCCGTCCGCAGCCGCGTAGAACCAACAGCCGGCCTGTTGATCAGAAGACGTCTTCGCAACCTACTTCGAGAGGACAGTCTCCTGCTCAAGCTGGCCCTAGTCGTGCCAGCTCTGCTCCTCGATGGCAGCAACAGGCGCCATCGGCCTCACCCTTTGATACTAAGACGAGACTCAATCGACTGGCATCTGACGATGATAGCTTCTCATCCTACAGCAGTCCTAACAGGAGAAAGAAAGCTACCCCACCTGCAGCTTCGTCAGCGCCGGCCCCTAAGCCTGCCGAACCGGAACCAGACCTGCTCTTCAACTCTCAGGAATTCAAGCCTTCGCAGACTCTTCCTTCAAGGCCGGCACAGCCCTCCCCGCGACCGAGTCCGCAGGTCAAGCGGCCATCGCCTACGGTTCCAAGGCCTTCACTCCGACCAGCTCGCGAGATTCCATTCATCAGCCCTATTGCGCTACAGACCTCAACACAGCATCGGCTCCAAGGCACAGCTCACTTCAAGCGTGGCGACTATGCAGCTGCTCACTCGTCGTACTCTTCCTCACTATCGGCCGTCCCCCCAACACATCCGCTCGCTATTCTTCTCCTCACCAACCGTGCCTTGACTGCTCTCAAGACCGGGGAGCCGAAGCAAGCTGTCGATGATGCTGACAGCGCACTGAAACTTATTGGGCCTGGAAATGGACAAGGAGAAAGTGTCGCTGTGAAGAACGAAAGCGGGACAGACGAGAACCGGGACATGAAGGACCTCTACGGTAAGGCCTTGAGCCGGAAAGCCGAGGCTCTCGAACAGATGGAGAAACTGGACGACGCCCTTGCTGTCTGGAAGCTATGTGTGGAAGTAGGAGTCGGCGGGCCCAATGCCATCAAGGGTCGCCAACGATGTCAGAATGCCCTCATGCCCAAGGCTAAGGCAACACCAAAACCAGCCGCAGCCACACCTCGGCCACGACCTTCAGCGACGTCTAGCTTTGCGCCTCAGAAGAGCTCCGAGGCCGTCACCCGTCTCCGCCAGGCCAACGCTGCCGCGGCAAAGGAAGATGACGAGAAGTTTGTGCTCTCGGAAAAGGTAGACGCCAAGGTCTCTGCCTGGCGCGACGGCAAGAGGGATAACCTCCGAGCTCTGCTGGCTAGTCTCGACTCGGTGCTGTGGGAGAACAGCGGGTGGAAGAAGGTCGGCCTTCACGAGCTGGTGATGGCGAACAAGGTCAAGATCTCGTACATGAAGGCGATTGCAAAGACTCATCCAGACAAGGTAATCATCGTTCGCCCTGCAAGAGACTCTTTCTAACTTGTACAGCTCCCCCAAGACGCGAGTACCGAGGTGAGGTTGATTGCTGGTCTGGTGTTTAGCACACTCAACGAGAGCTGGGACAAGTTCAAGGCGGACAATGGACTGTAGGCGATCATCTATGAGCATTCACGAGCGGAGTTTGTAGAGCGTATCCACGATAGAAGCGTATATTACCAAGGATGAGTATATGAATGTTGATTAGGCGGCCGTACCGCTGCCGAACACCATACTATGACATGCTCTAAAGTTGAGGTGCGCCAATACTCCCGGTTCCCGTAAGACAAATTCATAGCCCCAGCATCCTCCGCACGCCTTCGCGTACCTTGTTCTCGTATTCGTTGCGACGCTCGCGCCACATCTTGGCCGCCTCGACGTTGGCCGGACTCTCGTCGTTGGGCTCGGCGAGCATGCTCATGACCGAGATGAGGATCTTCTCGACTGACTGGATGGGCGACCAGCGCTCCGAGGCGTGCTCGTAGTGGTTAGGGTCGTCACCGGGAGGATGGAGGATGGAGATGCAGACGAGGCCGCTGGGATATACTACGTCAAGAGTCAGCAGCGAACAAAGGAGTGAAGGCCATGCGACGAACCATTCGGGTGCCACACGTCGGCGAGGAACTTCATGGATGGCGGGGCAAGCGGGTAGTCCTTGGGGAACTTGAGCTCGGCGGGGAAGACACCGCCCTCGAACGGCGTGCCTTCTGGACCCTGGATGAGACACTCCCAGTGCAGCAGATCATCCTCGGAGATGGGGCCGGCGGTGATGCCCTCGGGAGGGTTGTTGGTGAGGGCGCGGTACTCTTGGAGGAGGCGGCGGTGGGCGGTTGACTGCGCCATGGCTGCGGGTGAGGAGGGAGGGGAAGAGGTACTCGCAGGACAAGAGGTAGTGATGTTTTGGTTTATCGGCTCTGAGTTGTTTTGGTTGTTTAAGACACGAGGAGGTTCGAGGTTGGGGATATGGCATCGGAGGTGGTGGAGGGGATGACGGCTAGTGGGGTCCGTTGCGGACGGCCCACCTTGCGCCGAGGATGGCCTCCTACCCTAACGTTAGGTGTCTTGATATGTTGGGATGCTATTTATCAAACATTCGTACATTGAGATCTAATAGTTGAGAAATAGTTTCTGACAATTATTTCATTGGTGGCTATGTCTTTTCCAACTGTTCTCAGAGGATTTAAGACATGTTCTCTATAATCAACTTTCCATCTAACTAGACTGTTAATAATCGTCCTCATTAGCCTTGGTTGTCCCTTTCCTCTACCATCGCCTCTCCGGAAATCGAAAGTTCAGTTTGCATACGATAATAACTACAACGCACTGCGTGAAATTTTCTACTTCCTCAGAGTTTAAGCGCAGTTAAAGGAGTATGTCCATCGGCAGCTTTTTTTCGCTAGTTCGTGCTTGACCCTTGGGTTTTCCTTTCATACCATTTTTGTCGCCCGCTCTGCTTCGTCACGGCGACTGTGATAACGTCATCCATCCATCTTGAACCTACGAAGTACCTTGGAAAGCCTTGTCAAAGGAACGGCTATGTGTTGACGTGCCTCTTCAGCCGGTATGGCTTAGGCAAGGGACTACTAGGTATAAGATGGCCGGGGCTCCGGGCATGTGGCTGATGTAAAGCGCAGCAGGGTCAGGCGTGTATGTTGAGCGACGGGGTTTGGATGAAAGGGTAGAGGGTTTCAACAGCACGTTGATATAAATATTCTCATTGATGGTGGAGCGACGTTCTGCCAGGCGAGTCACCCTGTCGTCGTCGTCCCGTAAATATAGACCAAATTATAACAAATACTTAAGGTATGTTAGTTGGGGTCTTGTATCGAGAGTGTTATGAAAGCCATTAACCTTGTGATCGGCATTTCCAAGGTATATTAAACGCCTAGGGAAGTGATAGAAGAACCTAAAGAAGGTAGATGGGATAGGATAGAGAAAGATTCCACTGCACAGGGAGAACATATCCCTCTTATGCCACGCAGCTTAAACTGTATTAGTTACCCTGTGGTAGAACTCACAACAAGGCCAGTCAGTCCTGGTCTTGATAAGGTCGTGAGGACCACTAAGACTAAATCAGAGAAGCTCGTCACAAAAGGCTTCGACTCAGCTGCTAGAAACTCAAGACATTCAAGGTGTGGCTGTAGGTCTTTATGTGAAGACCATTACTTCGTATATACTAACTAAGTAATAAATTAGATCAGGCACACGAGAGCTTTCGACGGGCGGCGAATAGGAACGACACTGCATTCTCTATATTGCAGAAGGACCTCCATGGCATCCGGGAACAGAGTACGAGCCACTATAGTTCCATATCGAGGCCCTGGACTGAGGGAACAACGCGCTCCTTAGATCATGGACACAGTCGAGGGTCTAGGTTATGCTTTTGACGTTGATGAGACAAACCGCATGCTACCAGTCCTTCCGTACTTATCAGCTGCAGCGTCTCTGTATTTCGCGCAAGCCAATATCCAATTTCCCATGGTATATCTGAGGCCAATGAACCCTGGAGCTACGTTTGTAGATGCAAGCCAAAACCACCTATGTACGATAAAAGCCGCCATGTTGCTGGGGCTGTCGCATGCATTGATACAAATGTTCCCAATTTTCGTATTTGCTGGGTTAAACCCCTGTAAGACCCCAAATACAAAGCCTCTTTTTAGGGAGCTGATCATCATCTACCTTCGGTCCGATGAGAAACGGTGGGACAAGGATCTGGAGAGAACCTCGCACAATGAGAGGGCACGGCATGAAAGAAGCAGTATCTACCTGCAACGGCAGCGTTGATGGCCTGCATTTCACTCCTGTGACGTGCGTCCAACGAAAAAAAGCAAGATAACAAAGAGCAATATGTTTTCCTGGGCGTGACGTATCGTATTCGAGACGATGGGATGCGTTTCCCATGTTGTGCTAGCACGGCCACCTTCCACTACCGAGCACCCTGTCAAGAGTCAAGACTGGATTGGACTGTTTGCAAGGCTTGGAAACATCTTTCAAGGACCTGGTAAGCCAAGGAAGTTCTAGAACGTCCGGGGCCTTTATCCGAGTGGATTGATGGGCTAACCACAGTACAGGGACGATATGAACTGATCCTCTCTACAGCGTGCGTCACCTATGTTAACCTAACTAACATACGGATACGTGGTTAATAACTAAGTTATAAAACGGCTTCCAATGGGCGGATGTCAAGAAGGAATCCACGTGTCGTGCGGCTCAGACTACACTGCCCGGAGCTATCCATCATTTTCAGGGTGAGTGCCGGCAGTAGTGTCTCAGCTAGCGCAGCCCAGCGTCGCATGATCTTCACTACATACGTTAATACCAGAAGCCCAAGAAACAACAGTTGGGCTCCGAACGAGAATGGACATGACATGGTGTTGATAACGTTAGCTCTGCCGTTGTTGGCGGACGAGTCGGGAGCCACACCGAGAACGGCTTGGTAAAGGCGTGTAAGTTTGGGATAGCGTTTCATCGTTTTCATGTCACCGGGGGACCATGAATCAAGACCTCCCTCACAGAAGTTCACAAGTGCTGCTCGAATCAGCCCGCCCGAGTCCAACGGTATGACAGGGGCCTTTGGGCTCCATGTTCCTGCAGTGCGAATCTGCGAGAGCCTTGTGTACATACATACATACATACGATCCAGGGGCATCGACTCTGACTGACGTGTCTGCCCGCCGTCAAGCGCATCAAGCCTGGCTTGACTTTGGGGTTTCTGTTCCGTTGAAAGAAACCCGCAGGCTAACCCTGTTGGAAGGTGGCTGCCTCAGGCACCTACTTCCCTTAGCTCCAACCTATGGATCCCCACTTAGC
>JADDON010000350.1:0-18439 GCA_017140175.1 Fusarium staphyleae
ATATATTTCTATATATTTTAACTCTCTTATTATCTTATTTATAGATATCTTAATTTTAATATTATTCTATTTTCTAATTTCCTTTTATTATTCTCTTTAATTATCTTATATTGAATTTATACTTTAATAAATATTATAATACCTTATACTAACTATTTTATCTATAGTCCTTTTATAATATTTCTCTCTCCTTAAAACTCCACTAAATACAGTCTCTATTATAAGCATTAAGCTTCTTTCTAAGACTCTCTCGTACTATATCTACTAGTTCTAACCGTTCAATATCTAGCTTTCTCTTCTTAATGGTCTCGTATTCCCCCACCACAATATCAACCACCTTATTATATGCTTCCCGTTCAATATCAATTGTACAAGTATAAGAGGCTATAGCGATGCTTTGGAGAAGTCTCCACTGGGATGGCCTAGGGTCTGTTATTTCTGGTAACGGAAGAAGCCTGTCGCATTGTTGACTAGACAGGAAAGGAAGCTTGGACTTCGAGTGAGTGTAATCTCGTCCATCTGGTGGCAGGTGGAGCAGTGAGTATAGCGTTGGAGGGGTAGACAGCAGAATCTGGGTCGAAGAGCTGTCATTTGTGCTGAAATATAGATTCTGGATGGACTTGTCCTGCAGGTAGCTGTCCAACCATGGTTGCACACTGGCGTCGGTCGCCAGGTCAAGTAGGACTAGCTGATGCGAAATGAGTCTGACTTCTTATCGGAAAGTCAGCATTTACCTCTATTATTAGATCTACAGACCACTCACCGGTCGGCGAAAGCTTAGGCTCAGGGACAAATTCAGTGCCGATACCACTGATAATCCATGCAATAACTCCAACCGAAATTGGGATTACCAGGGTAGCGACCCCAACAAGCACATCGATAGTCTGGGCTTTCCGGCTTCGTCTGCCACCACGACGTTTGGGACGCCAAAGACGATTGATTTGGTAACCAAGTGCAGCGAGGCCTTGGCGGATGTAGGTCCAAACGAATGTCATCGCTCCAAGAGCAGCCACAAGCGCTCTGTCGAGTTCCTCGCGGGAGATGAATCGCTCGAGTTGTGCCATCATAGTTGAAGGTTGGTGATGAGAATCAAGAGCGGTTGTCTTGCACACGAGATACCCAAGTGTGGTGCGGCAGAAATAGTACTGGTTGACCTAGTACGGCGAGGAAAGCTTCAGATCCTTGAAGAATGTGAAGAATAGAGATGAGGTAGGTTACCGTAAGGTTAGCTGTAAAGAAGGAATTTCAGTCCACTTATATAATCGTGGTAGATGGCCTCATCATTGAAGAAGGAATGTGAATGTCCTCTTGGCGTTGCACCACAAACAAACTAAAACGTATAAGTCATATGGACTCCAATGTATTAGTGCGTTTTAATAAAGGTTTCTATCCATCCAAAGTGTCAGTTCTGATATAACACGTCGCTTTGGTGGGAGTTGTGTTTCCTTGTTCTTGCGATATTTTGGTATAGTGTAACCTGGTTGGAATACGTTTGTCTCCGCTACTTCACTGGCTTGGACGACATAGGAACGGCCCCAGTGTCGCAGAGCTACGTCAAGCTCCAACAGTAGGGACCTAGACAGTACCACACGAGTGCAAGGGCTTTAGGCGGGGCGTCTTCTGACGGAACCTCAGTGACAGCATCATGAGAGGTGATGGCTCACCGGAAGGTCTATCATGAGTTCCAAGCAATTATGTGAAACTAGCGAGTGTTTGCAATTTGCGCCAAAGGACAGAAAGTGATGGAACATGCCCAAGCGTGCGATCAAAGAGCACAACCTGGGAGTCCGAGACGATAATGAAGCTAAAGCACTGCCCGGACTTACATAGGCCAGAAAATGTTCCAGGAAATCAGACAATAGTAGGGAGAATGCTTGAAAAAGTATGACGCGGCCAGTTCTACTATCAAAGGGACAATACAAATTGCAGAGGTTGCCAATAAAGAGCAGAAAGGTAGCATTGCCATACGTAGACCCTTGTCGATAGCTGCGAACTGAACAAAGACAAGGGGCAAGCCACCAGTCTTTAAAGAAAAGGCAGCGTCATCATTGTAGAATACTCCTGAACTTTGCTGTGGTTCTTGATGCCCCCTATGTAAAGACCATCTCTTCCCCACAAACATCGACAATTACTGGCAAGGCTTCGTCTATTCTACCCTCACCCGGGCAACAACACTCAACTTGGCAGGTTCCTGGCCGTACTATAATCACTTAATTCAAATATATCATCTTCCTGCCTCGTATTGCCTCCTTATTATGGCTGGGGAAAGGTTGATCTGCATCTGCATGCATGAACGTGCTTTTCGTCCCCAAGAAGGTGTTGGTCAAGGCAACGCAGAGAGTCCCGGGGGAGATCCCAGATGGCTTCCCTCTGACTCACAATATCTCGAACCGAGAATCCAGTGTCCCGAGTGCCACAGATGGCAGCACTTTCTATGCGTCGGCCTGGAGCCTTTTGGCGATCAACAGCTTCGATCATACTTCTGCTGGAGATGTCATTACCAACGGGATCGCACCGCTGAGAAGTATGAGCGCTGGGTGGCACTAAACCGCCCAGTACAGTTGGCAAGGTACCATTCAAAGACTACGCCTGGTCGCGAAAATGCACTGAGGGACTTGATAGTCGAGAGGAAAGAGACCTTTACGGCATTGGTGCGCGAGAACGACAGAAGGGAGAGGCGAAGGTCTGTCTCATAATAAAGATTTGGCTTATAGTCAAGAATGCTAACCATCTGATTGGATATAGACAGCAAAGACAAGAACGGCAGCTGGAGGAAGAACAACAGCGTCAACAGAGGGAAGCAGAGGAACAGCGTCGACAAGGAGAAGAGGAGCAACGTCGACATAGAGAAGAGGAGGAACGATTCCAACAGAGAGAACAACAAAAGCGGCAGCAACTACAAGAGGATCAAATCAACCATCACAGGCTGGCCCCGATCCAGAGGAACAACCCTCATGAGCCTGTCACCGTGGTCGTCAACGTGAACAACAACTGGCCCGACGAGGATAGGCTTCCCACAAGGCTAGCTACCCGACTCCGTGCTGGGCCTTGGCCATTGTCCACGTGGTCGGGTCCTCGGAGGATCCTCTATTTCTTCTTGGCCTGGTTTTTCGTCCAGTGCACCTGGTACTTCTATATCATTGTCCCCCTATCGTCCACCTTTATCTGCAGCAGATACCTGTTTGGGAACATCCCATTTATCTGCAATTCTTCAGGCGTAACCGCGCCATCTGCATCCCCGTCCCCAGGCCACTTCTTGCCCGGACACCACGACACCTCACTCGCTTGTCGCTACACTGGCTTGTTCTGCAACAGCAACACTCAGGTGGATTATGGGTTCGACAAGAATGAGAGGCCGAAGGCTATGCCAGGTCTCCAGGAGCTCACTCCCGTCATCAATACCTTCCAAACATGCAGTCACAACACCCGCGTCTTCCTTAAGCCATTATCTTCCCGACTTATGAAGTTAATGCCCGAGTTCTTTACACACCCCATCGAGAGCCAGTCCGACTTTGACACAGCCAAGGCGAAACTGCATGCCGCCCAAAGCATTGGTACTGTCGCTGTGTATAACTCCTTACGTGACCTCAAGGAGGCCACCGTCGTCTGGCGGGATACTTTGCGGCAAGCCGACTCTGGTAACTTAACGTGGAATCAACGAGCGCAGTCTCTGGATCTCTGGGTACGTTGCACGCTTGGTGGAAACGTCTGCACGCTTAACCAGCATTACACCCTTCAAATTTTGGAGGACATCCTCTATATCAGCAACAGGGGCCTTGAAAGATTCCGGGAGCTACTCGTCCTATTGCGTGAGGGCTCTGGCTATCTGCAGGCGCCATTGACTGATGTGTGTGCTGCTTCCGACATGAGCTTGAACGAAGTGTTACAGCAGTTCTCGGACAGTAAATGCAAACACGACTCTGGCTATATGGCCCATATTGACACACTAGAGCCAGATGGTGATGAGCACTCCTCTGCAGAAGAGATAGATGGCAACAGGTGTGTTATGATCGAAGGTTTCATCGCAGCAGGGAAAAAGGTGTGCCAGTTTGGGACCCAGCGGAAGCAAACCATTGGTGACATGATTAAACAACTGGATCGAGATATCAATGATTGGCAACGCACCCACCGGATACTTAAAATGAAGGCCCAGCAGCTTGAGCAGAAATATAAGGCCGAGAGAGACCGCCGAGTGTATTACTCGTGGCTGCAGCAGTCGCTAGAGACAGACGTGGACCAGTTGATTGCGATTGCGGCAAGATATGTGCAGCTTGAAGGTACACATGAGCAACTGAATAGCGTCGGGCTTTCTATTCGGTAGAGAGACTAAGGATATTGATGGAATATTGAGGCTCAGGTATATAGTGTATACTGATACCAGACTGTAACTCACTCCCAAAAGTTTTATATACGTGTCAAGATCCTATAAGCTATCGTCATAGGCCAAAGGGCGCTGCTGACTCGATAACAACGCGTCAGAAGGTAACACGCGCCCCTTGATCGCGTCGATATTAGTTCGTGTAACCTCACGAGCCCTAAGTCCGCACATCTAGTGACTGTTAAATTTACATATTACTCCTTAGTGCCCATCATGTCATCCTCCATCGGCCACGAAGTCCCTCAGACGACAAAACCGCCAGGAGACTGCAGTCGATGCCTTGAGAATAAGGCCCCGGACTTAGTTCTCGGCCAACAGGCTGGTCCAAAGTCCACTGGTCGAGTCTCGTGGTGCAACGGTTCTTACGCCATCATGGCCTTCTATCTGGCCCACTACCGCCTCACAACGACGACCTACCGCGGCAAGTTCCAGCACGAGCTGGTGAAAATGCTGAACTTTGACCAAGGAAAGGAGTGGAACGATAGATACCATCCCCGTCTCTGGACTAAGACGGGCGACATCCTGCATAAAGTGATTAAGAAGGGGTGGTTACAAGAGCAGAAATCCCTGCAAGGTAAGATTGAGGACTACAGCTGGTCCCTCAGTATTACCTCCAAGACACCCTATCAGCTAGCTCTTCACATGTTCAATACGTGGGACGTTGGCGATATAGAGAGAGAGCTTCTGTTTAAGCACCTTGCCGCAGTCTATGTGGATTTAGACTGGACGCCCTCGGACGAGACTGGCCATCTCCCAACATCGAACTTCGAACATATCATCGTCTCTACCGTGTCCGAGACGGACCAACTCTCAGCAGATCGTCTTGTCACCAGTCATCAGAACGCGTCGCCTATGCTAAACAATAGCACATGGGCTATGATAGGGACCATTCCAATACACGGTGAGGATCCCCTACTAAGGGATGATGGGCTTTGGGAGACTGACAGTGGAATACAGTCAAAGCGGATCAACGCGTACACGCCGACCCTCTCCAATCACGTCCTCGTCAAGACTATGAGCCTTCGGCCGATACAAATACTGTTAATATCTGTGATAAAACCCGAGATGGTAGTACCGAAGCTGTTGTTTCGAATGAGAATACAATCGATCTTGGATCCGGTTCTCACCAGGCCGGACTCGCCGACGACCATAATAATTTCGAAGATGCTCTGAGAGCGCACACGAAGCTCATACAGACCCAGGACATAATCCAGAAGAAACTCGCCAAGGCGACAATCTGCCTCCGAGAGCTACAGCGTCAGGATATACGGGTAAAGAAGGAACTAGGACTCGTGGAAGACTACTTGAAACGCCACAAAGGCACGTGGGCGGCTCCTGAGGGTGGTTATGCCCTGACAGATAATGCACACGAGGTTGAGCATGTCGAGGAGGATGAGGCTGGGGGAGTCGAGAAGGAAGTTTGAGTCATGTGTTATGTTTCCGATGTTGGCTGTGCGTTATGATGTAGGAGGAGCTTTCGCTCGCTGTGGCGATCATTTTGGGTGCATAGGTATTGATCTTTATCTTGCCTATATACATCTAACTGTAGTCTTCTTGGTTGACTTAATCCTGAACTTGAAGGTTTGAGCAAAGCTGTTGGTCTCAACCTTGATTTTGATTTTGATCTTGGTCTTCAAGATTTCAGCAGAGGTATGGTTAATCTTGATCTTTAAGATCTTAGTTGAGTCGTGGTTGGCTTTGGTCTTGACTTTGATCTTGATCTTGATCTTCAAGATTTCAGCAGAGGTATGGTTAATCTTGATCTTTAAGATCTTGGTCGACTCGTGATTGGCTTTGATCTTGATGTTGATCGTGAGGGTTTCGGTCAACTTGAGGGCCCAGATTCTCGATATGGAAGACTCATCCTGATATGGCATACGACTTCAAGATAAAATAGCACATCCAAAGATTGACTGGTAAGACAAAAGTATTGGAAAATGAGGTGAGACCTGGATAATGATTTTTCTTCTCAGCGCCAAAAATATCCAACCTGCTGCCTAAATAATACTACCATAACCCATGACAGTTATCCACTACCTCGCCCACGCCGTCTCAAAGCTATTTGAAGTTTTTTTTCTATTCATAGCCATAGCCAATACAACGATCGACAGACGTGACTTCTCTGGAACCTCCGAAGGTATACAAGCCCCCGCGTTATCCAGGATCGCACATGCATCGTCTCAAGGTCTCACAGCCTCAACGTCATGCAGAGCAAGTCAAGATCAGCCCGGACTATGCTAAGAATACTGGGAATCTCTGCAACGTCTCTGGGGGATATAAAGTGGTTGTTTTTCTGAGTATCCCTTCCATACACCGCGCCATCCCTTCTTGAAGTTGAATTGCGGCACGATATCAACTGCAGCACACTAAGAGCCGGGCCCTGAACCCAAAGTGATGCATGCAGAATCTATCACGCTACAAAACATATCCTCAAAGTCGGCTGGTAGAAGTGTATGTCCCAAGCATTGGCTTACTGGCCTACCACTCAACCGCATCAAATCTCGGGATATCTGGTCCAGTCAGACAAAGTGCGGGCCCTGACACTTTGCACAACTAGACCGGATGTCTCAACGTTGGATGGGAGAGTAGTGAGGGGAGTTTCCATGCTTGGACGGGGTTTTGTGACACGAGATGATGCGTGGGTCTTGGTGTCTCTCAGTTGCCGTGCGACATAGATGTGGTGTTCTGGGGCAGCCGAGAGTTCCATTGCTTCGGTTCGTGCGACTCGTGGTGAGCTTGAGAAGAAGGCTGTATCTTCTGCTGGCTGTTCTGTTGCAGATGACAAGAGTTGTTTGAAGCGGCGTGACTTTGATGGAATATCCAAGTCAAGGTGCAGGAGGTTGTAACTCGCAAGTCGCAACTTGTACCAGTGAGCTGATAGTAATGAATCGCTAGTCTGATGAAGAATGCGTGATCTGAAAGATGTTTTCTTTTGGAATTCCATTCCGTGTAGAGGACTGGTTCTTTAAGTGCTATACTCTCAGCCGCAGACCGTATGGCCTTGGACAGCTGAGTGTGTGATAGCAGAAAGAGTTCAGGTAACAATGTGCAAAGGTCGAGATGTTATGCAGTGTTGATCCGCCGTAGTAAAGATAATGACTCCGATCCGCAAATATAAGTGATTGACTTAGCGGATCATACAGCCAATTTCTCCTGAGGCATAACAGCAGTATATCATGGATATACACGCATTGAACAGACTGAGGATCAGGAGGCTCAGTATATGAGGCGAAATATATGGCTGAAATCAGCCAATCAGGGGCGTATTTGTCGAAGCGCGCCACAACGACAAATGCCATTTTGATTGGCTCAGATCTTTCGACCAATCATAGGCTCATTTGTCGATGTGGCGCCATGCGTTGTATGCTCTTCTGATTGGCCAAATGCTGTCGCATACAAGTGATGCCCACTGACGTAATAGAAGACTTCATCTGCGACGCAGCTGGTATGTAACAGAGCTCAATATAGGAGGCATTGGCATGCGTGATATATCGATTGCTGGTGGTGGATACCAAGTTGTAGCGAGGTATTGTTGATATATGGGTGCATGAGTGCTAAGTCGAAGTGAGATATGGTTGACCGTGTGAGTGCTGAGGTGTAGTCAGGTCTGGCTCCAGGTTGTTATGGGGAGACAACTGAGGACAGGCAAAGAATGAAAGGTTGGATGTTTCAACAGAGTAACAGCATAACTGCCATGGGCTTCCCAAGTTTAGCGAGGGGGCACCGTGTCTACTTATACTATTCTAGTCTGCCTCGCCAACGGCCTTTGGGCGCCTCTACTATACGCTGCCCTCACCGCTTCTCACATCTAACAACTCGCTCCGTCTCACGTTTTTCTGGTCAAGTCGTAGAGCTTTCCACGCAAACATAGAGACCAGAGATACCCGGCGGGAAACAGACTGAGAAGAGAGTCTCCATTATCTCTGCATAGTTCAGCAAACCAGATATCCCGCCTTTGCTAGACAGAGAAACACTTAACGTGCATAAATCTTATTTTCACTAGCTAGGCAGGTACTCAAAGTGCATCCTTAGCTTGTATGTCTCTGCATGAAGTCCAGGGTCTTTCCCTCACCGTCCCTTTGTTCACATGACGGATAGGCTTAGCGGACTCTTGCGCTGAGTCGATCGCTCACTGCACCCCAAAGATCTCGAAAAGTATTCTTTGACTCGACAAGCGACTCCTGACTGATGAAATCTTCTTCATTCTGAGCATCTGATCTCACGAACTAGTTGTACGGTTACCGTTAGACTGGCTCTGTCTTACTGAACCATCTTCTAACAGACTGTTCAGCCGAGCCATGGCTCACCAGTACCACGGTGAGTGCTCCCCTCACGTCTGGCAACAGCAGTGTCCTCCCGACTTCGTTTGCTCAGTAGTAGGAAATCTTCCTGGCCCACGGCTTGGAGCGGTGCCACCAGTACATATACCCGTATCATGCGGTAATACTTCAGGTGGCCGACAGGTCTTAAATGCAACATGACAACCCTTGAGCAGCACGCCGACTCTCACATCCTCTATACTGCGCAATTCCGAGGAAAGCAACATGTCTAGACAGCAAACCACATGTTTTGATGCATTTGTTCGCGGTGGGGATGGCCTCAGTAGAGGGGCAAAAACCATGTATTGTCCCGTGCTTGCGGGGCGCACGACGATGCCATGACACACAAACCACTTAAGAGCTTCACCGCGAATTGAAAACAGCCCAAGGCGGAGGACATACCGTAGAGTTATATACACCCTTTGCCTCCAAGTCAAGTCTGCCACATCGCCTCTACTATCTCATGCAAACACTCAACAGTATACCTGTCAGACTGCATCTTCCAACGGGAGTTCCACCCATCGTGCCGGGAGTCTTATGGACTGGGGCTCATCAGCCGCGTTGCGTCGTTTACTATCCCTATTATCCTTGATCCCACTCGTCGTTTCCAGTTTGCCATGGCCAAGATTGCCCAAATTGCACTTTAACCAGCCATCATTCTACACTCCCTCTTGCTGCCACAGTAGGAGCTCGATCACCATGGCCGACGACGAGCTCGTCCTCGCAGTCCACCACGATGCAACGCACGTTGAAGGCATGTTGATCAGCGAGCATCGCGGATACAAGTCCGGTGTGAGGATCGAGTGGTGCATGGCTTGCAGGCTGGCCATGTACAAGCATCTACGGCGCAACGACTGCAGCAGCAGGAATGTCATGGTCAACATGCACGAGCTGTACCAGGCGATGCGTTTCCCAAGCACCGAGGCACGCGAGTGGTACGCGATAGTGATTCCCAAGCTGAAGAGCGCCTTGGCATATGCACTCAAGATGTTTGAGACGAAAGGGTTGTTTCGCGAGACAACCGACTTTGACACGGGTTTGTCCATCACTCAATGGCATCCGTGCACCCAGCATTGGGGGCATGAGAACTGGCCCGGTGACCCGTTTGCTGAGTGGTATCCTCCTGGCCAAGGGCAAAACGATGACAGACCCGGCAACGTCAACAACAACAACAACAACAACAATCCACCTCATGAGAACACCGTCAACGGTGACAACGGCAGAGGTGGCGGAGGAGGCGGGGGAGACGACGACGACGACGATCATGTTATGCGTGACTTGACCAATGACCATAGAGATCCCGCTCGCAATGGCCAGGGTGATATAGAGTGGTTTCGGCAAAGGGTCGTTGCTCTGGAATGCCAAGTCAACACCATCGGCCAAGAGCGGAACCAACTGAGGGACAACCTTGGCGCCCTGGAACACCGGCTGCGCAGTCAGTCAGACGAGATGGCAGCGCTCCAAGAGTCGGAGAATGTTCGTGTCCGACGACTTCAAGACGAGTTCATGCAGGCCCGGCGAGAGCTTGACACTCAGATCAACCACCAGCGAGAGGAGATCATTCGCCTCTCCAGGGCCGGCCAGGAAGTCGAGGCACAGAATGAGGAGATGGGCGCTGAGTTTCGGACACAGCAGGCAACAGTCCAGTCTTTGCAAGAGAAGATCTTGGAGTATCAGAACGACGCGAGGGAGTACGAGAAGCAGGCCGTCCAGCAAACACAGGAGCTACGACAACAGCTCGAGACTGCCCGACAGCAGCTTCAAGCGGCCGAGCACCTTCGCCAGGAAGCAGTCAACCAAAGGCTGGCGGCAGAAGCCTCAGCTACTCGGCAGAGAGACGCCTTACAGCACGACCTTGAGGTCATCAACAAGTCTCACCAGGACGCCGTTCAGAGGGGACAGGACCTTGAACAGCTGAACAGAGAACTGCAACAAAGCATTGACTCCACCAATGCGTCTCACCAAGACGCCATTCAGAAGGGACATCGGCTTGAACAGCAGAACAATGAGCTGCGTCACAACCTGGAAGCCATCAGCACGTCCCACCAAGATGTCATACAAAAGGGACTGCAACTGGAACGGCAGCTCGGTGAACTGCAGCAGGGCCTCGAAGCCAGCAACATGTCCCGCAAGGAAGCTGTGCACAAGGGAGAGCAGCTGGAAGAGCAACTTGCGGAGCTCCTTAACCAGTTTGACGGAGAGTGGACGACGCGCGAGCGCATCTACAAGACGGAGAACGACAACCTGGTCAAGGAGCTCAACCAAGCCAGGCGGGATATTGAAGCACAACAGAAGCAGGCCCAAGGTGCAACGGATGAACTCGGACAAGTGCGACAAGCTCTGAACGAGCGGGTCGAAGAGCTCATGGAGAGGCGGGCCACAATGGACAGTTTGCGAGCAAAGGCGGAAAGACTGGAAGAGGATCTGAGAAAGACACAGCAGGCCATGGCGGAACATGTCAGCGCCGCAGCATCCAGTCAGGGAGCGAGACAAGAGCTCGAGAGGGACCTCAAACAAGCGCGAGAGGACAAGGCTTCGGCCGGGAGGAACCTCAGCAGCTTGGAGGCTACGGTCAGAAAGACGCAGGCAGAGATAGATTCACTCAAGCGACAGGTCCGCTGGCAAAGATCACCATCGGTGCCTGCGAGCGAGGGACCCCCTCGGACCTCCGGGGCCTTGGATCGACAGCCGGGCCCGAGCAGTCAATCGACGGCGTCTGGTGCTGAGAGTGTGCCCCCCCAGACGTCCGGGGCATTCCAACGACGACGCAGCCCGGAGCCTCGGCGCTACGGGCCACAGCGGTTCCCCTTGACGCCAGAGTCACCCGCGAGATACTGGGACGCAGACAAGGGCTACAGCGCGCCGCCAGCCCGGAGCTCTTTGCAGAGAGACACCTACGATCAACGGCCTTCTTGGAGAGACAGGATACACCCGGCGCCAGAGACAAGCTCGGCGACGAGTCCCATTACCCGCCAGAACATCTGGCCACGCTCCGCCCCAGCGTTGCCCCATTCACCGTCGGGTCCCAGTATCAGTCCTCGGTTGTTTGAATCGCTGAGCTTGTCCTTGTCGCCACGTCGCTCGGCCGGCTCGGTCGCGGATCATACAGACGCGTTCACACGGGTCGCGCCAAGCAGTGTAGCCTCGTCACGCAGAGGTGATGCTCCTGCGAGCGAGTCGTCGCCGTCCAGCCTGAATCTGAGTCTGCCCGCTGGCGCGTGGTCGGCGCCTGAGCACGAGCGGCGCGCGGATGACGCGAGAGATGCGGAAGCGCGGAGGCAGGACGATGAGAAGATACGACGCATGCTTCGCGAGGCCCAGGAAACGGGGAGTCCAATCGATTGGGGCAGCTTGGCCGGAGTTGATAATGATGATGCTGGTGGAAAATGATGGATCAGAATGATTTGGTACAGCGGAGGACAAGTTTAGGTGGTACATGTTATTGGCTGCGGGCTAGGCTGCGTGGCGGGGTAACAGTTTATCGAAGGCGCTTGGGGAACAAATTGCTACTTGTAACTCTGTGAATACCGAGCCATTATACCTCGATGGACGTACCCAACTGCTGCTCCGATCGAGTACTGTAGCCATCTAACACGTGTCGACTCTGTTCTCACATCTCCTATTGTAGCCTAGTCAAGATGGTCAACGTTGGGTTCTTTGTTCACTTGCCCGTGGCCCGTGGGCAGGGAATCTTATGGACTCGTCCGACTCTGCCACCTTCTCCTCCTCTTCTCTTTCTTCCTATACTTCTCGAATCCACATGAAAGAAACAGATTCAGTTCGTTCATCAAAAGATGTCGTCTTCTTCAAGCAGCACCGGGTCCTACGACAACGAATGGGTCATTGATCATTGTTGGGATGCCAGCAGCTCTACAGACACCCAAGACAGTATTGCCGATGAAGAGGACGAGTCTCCTCTCGCTTGCGTATGGCTTTGCTTCACGATTTACTTGGTGGTCTTGATCGCGTTCGCCATGTCCTTGTGTCAAACAGATCTCTTTAACCGGCCTTGGGTTCCTCGTCAAACGCAAGTCCACCTACCACCAGACCAACTTCCTGCCGCTGTTCCGTCACTCCTTTCCGACATCCTCGACAGCTTGGCCAATGCCTCTTCCAGTCCGCTACTTCCGGTAAATGGAAAAGGTATTTGGGAACGGTACGACATTTCAAACGAATACATCGAGAGTCCAATGTGGAATCTCTCATCGATTCTTGAGATCATGCACGATCATCGGCCCACGTACAATGACCCTTACGCCGAATACTCAGAGCCAGCATCTTCCAGCACGCCCATGCATTACACTTGGAGGAGGTTACATCGTATACATAGTGAACATATGCGGTTGGCTGCCAGGGATGCTCCCATGTCGTTGATGCGGCTGCGCAGCAACCTCAGGTCTGCGGGTAAGACATGGGGCACCTGGAAGGATTTGATGTCTGACCTCCCATCACGCACTCCGCCTGCAGATGGAAAAGATGGTTCATCTCGAGGTCGGTGGACTCACTGCGGCATTCGCCTGGAGCGCATCCCCTTCACCTACAGCTACGCGGGCACACTCGATATCCCGTCAGACTGCATGATTGGCAAGCTGGGTATCCAGCACCGAGACTGTACTTCAGTAGCAGATGCCACCCTGATCCCACTCATCATGACTGTTACCGGGCTCCATTACGATATTGATCAGCTGGCCGAGCTACGCTGTCGGTACACCGTGAGCGCTCGCACTCTCATTCTCCTCCTCAAAGAGACTCTCTTTGAGAGTGACGTGGGGAGAAGTGAGCCAGGCTCGGTCAACACAGGTCTGACGGTCAGTAAACTCACCCCAGTTCTGCTCCATTATCAGCTAATCAAGGACAACAGCCTCCGGATCTATTCTGTGAGCCAGCTACCTCTACGGCTGCCGCTGAGTTTGACCTTTTCATCGAACAACTCACCAACGCCATATCCCTCCACGCTGCCTGCTCCAGTCATAAGGACGACCCGTTCCTTAAAAGAATGCATACCTGGGTGGTGTCCCGTATTGATTCTTCAGTAGCGCTCCGCCAGCCCCCGTGCGATTATGGTAGGAGAGAACAGCTCCGTGGTCTGAATTCCCATCTGCGGGAACCCGAAGATGTCGAGTCCTTAGCAGAGCTCCTAGCCGCGATCCAGGACACGCACACCATGTTCCACGAGATGAACAAGCTCGTAGATAATCTGCAACACGCGCAGCGCCACCTTTGGCGAGCTATTGGGCTCCTTGATGTGAATCGGAAGCTGGAGGACAACACATGTTTCATGTCTGAGATTACTTGGCCCCTGAAGCTGTGGCTTGTTTACGATAACGATACCATCGAGACGATGCGGGTTAATGATGACCATATTGGCAGGTGGCGGGAGTCAATAAAGCTCTGGAAGACGACAGATAGATCATAGGTAATGGCGATCATATAGCTTCTTAGCAGTGTTTTCGCGGCATATAGTCAAGATCGTTTATTCAATATATTATAAAGACACAGAGATATCTAAGCGTTTAGTAGAGACTCTGAACGCTGACATATGTGAATTTGTAGATCCTATTAGGAACAGATCAGTAGGTAAACGCTGTATAAGAGATACATATAAGCTGCCCAATACCCTATAGATATATATAAGCTACGCATGACATGCGTATAAGCTGCGCATGACATGCGTATAAGCCGCGCATGAGATACATATAAGATTCGTATGACATGCGTATACACGGCGTATACACATCTCATGCGCAGCTTATGCGTATCTCAAAAAGTCAGCTCAAAGAGTTCCATGATCCGAGGCAATGGGTTGTCAATTCTTCAGCAATAGCTGGCGCAGCCTTTCAACAGATCATCATTCGCTTTATGCCCATGGCGACATGTATCTAGCAACTCGTCTACGTTATGCTACAGATGCGAAGTATCCATGACCGCTATCCACAATCACAGCTCGTGAGCCACGCCATGGCAGGCTGTCTGTCCTAGATGTAATTTTCTCACTGAAAATGATGGACTGGTTCCATCTTCTCTCACATGTTTGTGCAGACTTTACCACGTCTCATCGAAGAGGACAGGCCATTTATAGCGCAAACACGCACTCCGCTTCCAGATACAGTCTAACTGCTCTCAGCTCTGTAAGACTGTAACTTTCGTGGCGATTGATAACCAAGAGCGAAAACATACTGCGGTCTGGTCGAGCGACTCCTTCAGACATTGGGCGGCCTCACAGAGGCTGTGGCCAAGCGGTCGGGACCGAGATATTCGGCCCGGGATGTGCGCCCGGGGTCCTTTATCTGACCCGGACTGCTGAGTCAGCAGGTACCGGATGGGAAAAGCGGTCCCTTGATCTCACCACTTTTCCTCTCGCCAATCTCCATGGCGCGGTCTGTCTAAGGATAGCCTCTGGGTCCGGCGAGCCGCATTAACTTGATGAGGAAGCTGCTTGAGGAACTCATCAGTAAAATGTTGGATCAGGTCCATCAGCACAAGACAATGGCTGTCCGTCTGTCAAGCACAGTGACAGCTCTTTCTACGGGCAAGCATCCCTTTTATCGGCGGGCAAAGACGAATCGCCTACGGGCAGACTCTCAGAGAGAACAGTCTCTGCTTGCCATAACGGCGAGCTATCCCGAGAGCAGCTCACGCTCCCTGGCATCTTCATCAATACGTGCGGAGTACAGATATGTTTTGAAACTTGGAACAAGTTGCAACAGCTTTTGACGGTTTCTATTAATTATTGGCTGAAATAAGTTTCCGCCAGGGGTTGACGCCTGTCTTGTCACCGTCACCATCCATCTATTATTACCGTCTCTCATCCCGGACTTTAATTGTAGTATCGTTTCATGCGGCGACGGCTAACGTTATCTGGTTTCGTATGAGGTTTCCCCAGGCGTTAAAGGCCCGGTTACCGACAAAGAACCGTCCCGATTCTCGTTTCGCTTTCAGAGCTTCTCTACTCTGTAGTCTGACGCTACCTATAGTTATTACTATCGGGGTGAAGCTGAATATAATTATATTCTCTGCATTCTCAATCAAATATGGATATTATATATTATTTTACTTTATTAGTTATATACTATAGACTACTCTTAATTATCAATGAAGCACTTTTATTCTATAGATACTTTATATGTAGAACGCGCATACATTGCGCATACAATGCGTATACGACGCGTTTGTAATGCGTATGCGATGCGTATACTCTTTCTAACGTAGACATACTATAGATGCCATATGATACGAGATATTATATATATAATGCAAATACAGTATTAATATGTTTCTCTTTTCGAATATTATAGACTAGTAAACATAAGTAATAGCATAGTATTGGGAGATTACTTCAGCGCCCTGAGATATACTCTACTGCGCAGCGCTAATAAATAGAACCGAGCGTTCATAAGCCCAGTTCTTCCGGAGCTATACATCGAACTATTAACTACTACTTGCCTTTCGGCTTGGCTGTTAAATGGCGAACATACATTCAACGTGCTTGTTATTCCTTGAGGCGTATGTGGGTGGGTTTCTCATGCGCAGCTTATACGCATTTTATACGCATCTAACGCACACCTAATCCGCACGGCACACGCACAGTATGCACAGGTTTCTTTTACGTTGCTGGTGAATATCCTGTCCTGCTAGCCTGCCTTGACAGGTTCCTACTTCAACGTTACGTCCTGAAAAGTCAAGACTCTAGCTCTGTAATACCTAAAACTGAGTGTACTGCGATTCAAGTGCAGGCAACCACCCCAGCATCCTGGACAACTGATACCTGACGCAGGTATAGCGTGGCAACGTGCGTAGCAGGCAAAAAGTGAAGAATAACAATGCAGCTTCCCGTTAACTGAGCCCTAGGCCCACCTG
Organism: Fusarium staphyleae; assembly: GCA_017140175.1. Lineage (NCBI taxonomy): Eukaryota > Fungi > Ascomycota > Sordariomycetes > Hypocreales > Nectriaceae > Fusarium > Fusarium staphyleae. Next base: position 16,555 of record JADDON010000350.1, read on the forward strand.
CGGTCACAATTCTTCTTCTGTTTCTCCCGCCTTCCTTCTCTCATCATCTTCACATCACCTATGCTCACTCTGCGTCCACAGTCCAAGCTTGCCAATCTATAGCTACACTTGGAGCGATACAACCATGGCAGACCTTGGTGCATCAAGATCAGGGGGCAGACGTCCACGAAAATCGGGAATAGGTGCCGATTTGGATCCTAGCGGCATGTTACCCGATCTCCCTATCGATCTGCCGCAGATCACTCGAGTAGGTTCAAGTCCCGGTCTTAACGTAGCCCTCTGTCTGTTTGCTCACCCACGACACCTATCTCAGTCCATGGCCAAGCATTTGTCGAACAAATCTACGGGGGACGGACCTCACTATGCAGAGTCTTCTGCATCAGAGAAAGGGCCCAAGAATAGGGCCAAACGTAAGACCAGCACGAAGGTATGTACTGCTTCTGGTCGAGTTAGAGTCATTCGTCATTTGCTGATGTACTGTATTACCTTTGCAGAATGCCACTAAAAAAGCTGCCGTAAGTTGACCCCCTCAGCGATGCTGAAGCCAACGCTGATCCTCGCAGGCACCAAATAACAGTAGCGTCAAGCAAGACAAAGCACATGCCACAACCTTGGCCGAACAGACCAACATAGGTGTTCAAGAGGTTGAAGTTGAAGGCGAGGGCTGTGGGAGCCCTCTCCAGGGCGAGCAACAGAGCGGCGGCCAAGATTTTGCCGAGATACCCAGCGAAAACACTGACAATGAGGTCGATGATGAAATTAACAACGAAGACTCTGAGCCAACTAATGCTCAGCTACTTCGTGACGACGATGATCTCTCCCAACCGAGAGAAGACTTCTCTCCTTTCCCAGGGCAAGATGACGATGCCTTGAACCACCAACCAGACACGCAAGACCCTGCATTAGATGCCTTTCAGAGCGCATTTCGAGGTGGTCAAGGTGCGTCACAATGGTTGACACAGCTCCCCCCAGGGTTCACGCAGATTCCCCCAGGATTCCAGCTGGTGCCTCTCGGCTACCGAATCCTGCCGCCCGAGACCCAACCTAACCCCAATAACGACAGTCAGGCTGCCGTTGGCCCCGGGGCTATCAGTGTAGACTCGCATACTGCAGCCAGGCCTAATGCAATTCAAGGTCCTACTGTAAGTGTTGTACAATTCCTAACCTCAGTATCTGGGCGAGTACTAAGTAAAGTAGGGCTCGGCCAGAGAAGAGCACAATGTGGTTCCTTGTGTGCGCTGTCTACGCCACATGGCGAAGAACCTCGATCAGGGTCATTTGTGTTTTCCCGCCGAAGGTAAGCTGTCACGTGCGATGAATGATATAGTCGGCTCCGAGGGCATTGACAACCCTTGACTTAGAGGTGGACCGAAGGGCATGCCAGCGATGCCGCAAGAGCTCGCGAAAATGCTCTAAGGTCAGTGTGAGCTATGTTCTACCAATACCACATTTCTAACGCGAGTGCAATAGATTAGTGACACTGATCCTGAGGTTCAAGCTGTAGCTAGAGAGCTATCTGATGTCTCAAAGAGTGTGAGAGATGATAGGCATAGGGTGACGAGTATTGAGAAGAAGCTGGCAAAGGATATACTGCTAAAGCTAGTTACAGCTGGTTATCCTAAGAATTAGTTAGGAAATAGGAATAAATATTAAAACAAAAATTATATAAGAGTTAAGAGTAATATTATTATATTATATTAAATTAATAAAGAGATAATATAAATATAAAAATAAATATAAATATAAATATAAATATAAATATAAATATAAATATAAATATAAATATAAATATAAATATAAATATAAATTAGTATTAAAATTATGATCTCATTTAATCTATAGAAGGAGTGGGAAATATATCAATATATAGAAGTCAAAGCAAGCT